>CAOLHI010003951.1:0-92500 GCA_948474755.1 Ctenosaura bakeri | reverse complement strand
CATGAGCAGAATATGTTTTGTGAAGACACCAGAGAGGGCCAGATTGTAGAATTTTCTTATATTGGAAGTTAAGCTCACCCCTTTCTTGTTGTTCTTCCTCCAACATGCAAGCACCTATCTACTAAGGCAACCCTCAGTAACTTAGGCCCTTTCCGCATGTGGAGGGGGAAATGGGGGAAACACACTAAAAAGGAGCTTACCGGAAGCTGGGCAAGTCCGTCGCCATGCGGAGCAGCGTGAGCTTGCCGCTCCACAGTCCTCCGGCATCCAAAACGGCGGCTTCGGCGTCCAAAATGGTGGCTTCCAGCTGGCGGAGCTCTCCACCAACCAGAGAAGCTCGCCAGCCGGAAGTCCACCCCCACCAGATCTGCAGACACGCACTAGTGCACGCCTGCAAATTTGCACCAGAGCATGGCGACGGAGCTGCACGGGGCTGCGCGCTCCGTGCTTTTTAAAAACCTCTGAAAAGAGGTTTTTTTAAAAACACACGGCGCCACCAGTTCCAGTCGCTTCGGGGCGGATTGAGGTGCGGAACTACGAAAAAGTAGTCTGCCCCAATCCACTCCACGGTGCAGATGACCTCCGTTGGAGGTCGTTCTACACTGTTTTAATACCCCAGTGCAGAAAGGGCCTTAGAGCCTCTTAGAGTCAGGAATTTTAAATGGATGTAATGGTTTTTTTAACATTTTAATTCCTCTTTACTATTGGTTCAACTATTTTAATTTAATTTGTGTTTTAATAATATAAATAATTTGAGTTGTACTTTAATATGTCTAATTTATCATTTTTACTATATTGGAAATACACTTGCATTCCAGTTCTGGAAGATCAATCAATCAAATAAATAATCATAAACAAATAAATTATCAGCTCCAGTGTTTCAGTGGTGGTCCCACTGCCCAAGTTTCCTAATGAATTCATGGAAAATCTAACAGTGTGGTCAAATTACTTCCATCAAGTAATGTTCATTTGAGTAAATTGCTTCTGGATCTTATCTTATGATGAAATTAAAAACATGTATTTCCCTTTGGAGTCCCTTTTATTCTGTTATTCATGTTTTTTAAAAGTCTGAGGCTGCCAACCTATATACAGTTACACAGAAGTAAGTCAATTGAAACTCAGTGGTCTTTATTCTTGAATAGACATGCATAGAATTCTGTTGTAAAGTGACTCATTTTAACACCATGATGTGATTTTTTTTTTTGTGAAAAAGTGGAATTATCATTTCTCTTTCTTTGCTAAAAATTGCTATTGAAAAGTAATTTGGCAGTGACAAAGACTGCTTGTGACAGTAAATGTAGCATAAATAGTGTTAAAAGTAGACTTCTTCTAACACTTATGCTGCTAGACAGAATCAAATACCCCTCAAATCCATCTTTTAGCTGCTTGAGGGAACAGTTACATTTATGGAAATAAGGCAATTGGAACCTCACTTTCCTGCAAGCATATGTTAATTTTATGTGCTATATCAAGAGCAAATAGACAAATTCAGTTTTTCAACAGCATGTCTGGACATTCTTCCCCTGCAAAATTGCTGAGCAGGAGCTGAAGTAGACATCAACACTTTCTACAGAATTTTTCTCTCTTATTATTATTACTGTAAAAAGTCATCTCTCTCTCATTTCCAAAATGTAAACTAAGAGAAATCCTTTCTTTTATAAAATCTCGCTTACAAATAGGCATCCTCAGTTGGTTTGGTTTTTAATAACAACAAAAGCAACAACTTTTATTTATAATGCCTTTTACACCAAAGAGTGGAACATCAACATGTACAATCAGGGACAAAGACAATAAAACAGATGGACTTTTTCCACCAACTTCCTCTCACTCTGAAGCAATTTCTTGCACCATGTCCTATAGCATTCATGAGGGTCTCTAGGACTAAATTTTCATGACGTGTAGAGGGATCCACAGAGGAGGTAGAGGTAGCAAATTCCCATTCTGTGAACCATGTGAAATTAGGAACCATGATAATGTTTAATTTGTCATTCATCTATTGTCCATCTATCTTCTATGAAACTGCAGGTGGTACACATAAAGTTCTCAGGGGGATATCCATCCAAATAACAGACCTGCACTTCCTTACCTCCAGGGAATTGACTGTGTCATGTGTTTTTGAACCACATGAAGTATGCCTGGTCACCTCATGTGTCACTTCATATATGAGTGGTGGGCAAATGTGATGGCCTGTAGAACCAATTTTCTGCTCTGGACAATCTGGAGCCTGCATGGACTAACAGGATGTACTTCAAAGAGTGAAACTGAAGAATGGTAGGAAGTCTGCTTCCAGGGGTTTTTTTTGGGGTGGGGGGATATGTTAAACTATGCAGGAAGAGTGAGCAGTAAAAAAGGAGAATTTTTCATGGAATTTTCCAAGAGAGAGACAATTCACCATGGGTGGGGGGAGATGAAATGGTCCAAGGAATCTGGAGTGTTTTTTTTAAAAAAGATATCTTTATAAATAGTTTCTAAAAATGCTAAAATTCTACAAAAAGACAAAAGAAAAAAAAACAGCATGAAGAAAACAATAAGACATAAGAATTAAAAATAAAAAAGGAAAAGAAAAGGTAAAGAAAAGAGTTCAAATTCCATTCTTCCTTTAAATGGAGTACAACAATCCAATTGATTCAATCCTCTCAAATATAATATCAATCAATTCTTTTCCCTATCCCCCCAAATCATGTTTTTCAAAATAGAAAAATGAATTTTCTTCTACTAAGGGGTTAACATATCTAGAAAATACATCAATATTACTTTCTATTGCATTCAATTACATGTTAATCCACAAAATATGGTAGAAATGCACCCCAAAACCCCTAATGAACACTTTTGAACATTTGGAAGCAAAAACATTTTATTTGTTTGTTTGTTTGTTTTTGACTCCTACTGAAGGAATCACCAAACATGGCAGAAATGTTTTGCATGCCCCTAGAGTGCATTTAGGACCATTTTGGAGCAAAAAAAAAAGGGGGGAAATATACAATATACCCCAGTCCTGGGGTCTTACATGTGGTCCATGGACTATCCTTTACCCACCCTGGCTTAACAGCTGCTTGATGATGATGATGATGATGATATGTCCCAGGTAAGTAGGTGTAGGATCATAGTCTTAACCATTTTGCCCAAAAGTTTCCAGGAAACCGCAGAATACTTTTGGGCTACATTTATGACATAATATCTGGGATTAAAATCTGCCCACTTTGATGAAGAGCAAGCAAGGAAGTCATGCAGTCTTGAAGAAGTTAATTGTGCTGTCCCTGTAGGTGTATTGAGCCAAAGTCTGAATTATGGGATATACTTAGTGGTTTCATCTTTTAATCTGTAGGGGCCTATGTTCTTCTTGAATTGGATGGTACAACAATCTTTTCATATTTTACACAGCATGAAAAGGTAAAGCCAATAACAGCACTATATTTTGTCAACAAAGTGGAATGAGATATAGAGATTAAAAGCCTGGGGAAATACAGCGTATAGGCATGGCAATGAAAACTACTATGATGTTCCCTGGTAGACCTTCCTGAAACACTGTTCTATACTTGTGTTTCTACCAGGAACGCTTGAAGAATTTAAAGGAATTACTTGACCTTGCTGCTGTTAGGTGGATTTGTAAATGGTTGAGCGACCAAACCCAAAGAGTACTCAGCAATGGCTCTTCTTCCTCCTGGAGAGAAGTGACTAGTGGGGTACCACAGGTTCTTTCCTGGATCCAGGACTATTCAACATTTTTATCAGTGATTTGGATAAGGGAATAGAAGGCATTCTTATCAAATTTGCTGATGACATCAATTAAGAAGGGATAGCAAACACTTCAAAGGACAGTATCAGAATTCAAAATGACCGTAACAGATTAAAGAACTGGGTCAAAACTAACAAAATGAATTTCAACAGGGAGAAGTGTAAGGTACTACTCATGAGCAGAAAAAGTGAAATGCACAGATATAAGATGGGTAACATCTGTACATGTGATAAGGATCTAGGAGTCTTAGTACACCACAAGCTGAACATGACTCAGCAATGTGATGCAATAGCTAAAAAAGCCAATGTGATTCTGGACTGCATCAATAGGACTATAATGTCTAGGTTAAGGGAAGTGATAATACCGTTCTATTCTGTTTTGGTCAGACCCCACCTGGAATACTGTGTTCAGGTATGGGCACCACAGTTCAGGAAGGATATTGACAAGCTCGAATGGGTCCAGAGGAGGGTGACCAAAATCGTAAAAGGCCTGGAAACCATACCCTATGAGGAGTGGCTTGGGGAGCTGGGTATGTTTAGCCTGGAGAAGAGAAGGTTAAGAGATGACATGATAGCTATGTTGAAATATTTAAAGGGAATTCATATGGAGGATGGAGAAAGCTTGTTTTCTGCTTATCCAGAGACTAGGACATGGTACAATGGCTTCAAACTTCCAGAAAAGAGATTCCACCTAAACATTAGGAAGGCCTTCCTGATGGTAGTAAGAGCAGTTCAACAGTGGAATACACTGCCTGGGAGTGTGGTGGAGTCTCCTTCTTCAAAGATTTTATTAAACAGAGGTTGGATGGCCATCGGTCATGAATGTTTTGTTTGGGTATTTCTGAACTAATGGTTATTGCATTAAATGACACTTGCAGTCTCTTCCAATGCTATGATTCTATGATCAAGAAAGGGGGGGAAAGTACCCCATCCAGTGGTATCCCCTGTAGTTCTTGAACTCTGAAAGAAATGTCAATACCTCACATTACTGCATTTTCAACATAGATTTTAACATGGGATTTAGTTTTCTGTTAGCTGATTGCTCTCTCAGTTCTCAGGCAGCCTGGGATTTTGAACATAATTATCTTTTGTACTTAAAGTCATTGTTTTTATTAGGTGAGGTCAGAATTAGATTCACTAGTGGGGAACATTCTTAAATATTTCCCATATGAACTAAAAGCAGGCTAGAAAGTCCTGGGCTTCAGGCCCTCTCATTACTTAATTGGGACAATTGTGATTGCTAGGAGAGATGGATATAAAAGTAGATTTTAGCCTAGTATGTTGCCTTTTGCCTCATCTTCTTTGATTGCCTTATGAGCTTGTCTCACTGCTTAAAGAACTGCATTCTGTATATATTGTGTATTCCAGTGGTCTTTGCTTAGTGAGGGATGTCTTCTTGGAATGTGTAACTAGTTTGGGTGAAACTATGGGGCAATTATGAGGACATGCCCCCTCCAAATGAAATATTCCTTCAGTCCCCTAAATTCTAGCATTGCAATAAATTAAAACTTCAGTTGGGCATTTAGAAATACAGTTGAAGCTTCAAAAAGGGGAGGTCAGACAAATTATCAAGGGAATACAAATACAGCAAATATGAGTTCTGTGTATAAATGATTTCCAGTGGCTCATTCTATGCAATGTTAGATACGTGGGGGAGGAAAATTTTATTTGGAGAAGAATTCTTAATTGAGAGTCATGTCTTCATTTTGTCCCCTTGTGTACCTATACTTCTGGCTATACTTTTGCTTTTGTATTTCCAAAACTATATTCTGTATCTATAGGGTTGGGCTAGGTCTACTGTCAAGCTGCTCCGGGGGAAAGGTGGCCATCCCTGGCCTGGGACCAGTGTATTTCTTGAAATGAAGTATGGTAGTATATATGTATCCTGTTTCCCCATCTCTTGTAAATAAATGTATATCTTTAATTTGGCTGTGAATGGGGCTTGTCTTGGGAATTGTCTGATATGAAGTGTATTCCTATCTATGTACAGCTATATGTTATCGTATAGATGAACTCTATACAGCATAGCCACTTGCTACTGTCTACAGTGTTTATCAAAAAACAGAAAGTGCTTGCTTAGTCCCCTGATTTTTAGAATTTTAGTAATCTGGATGTATGGGTTTCTGCTGATTCAGCCTGAGTGGACATTTGGAGAAATAGCAGAAGGAATCAAGATACTCAGGTAGGCCAATCTGGCATCTTTCAGGCTTCACATGGAATAGACAAATCTTTCCATTTTAATTTCACTCTGGTTCATTTTTTTTAAAGCACTCAAATTCTTTCCATCTCATTTATATAAAAGAGTGTGTATTTTGTTACATTTTATTAAAAAAAATCCACCTTCCACCTTAAAAAAAAAAAAAATCTCACCCAGTTCACAGTCCAAATTCAGTTTGCCCAGCTGTGTTCCCAGCATGGAAAGTATTGTGCTACCTAACATGAAGCTATTAAAATATAATGTAATATAATATAATATAATACAATATAATAAAATATATAGTAAATAATTAAAACAAAGAGATGGAAACAGTAATTCAGTCTCACTAACTTGTTTGAATACTTAGGGATTGGACTTTTACTAACCTCCTCCCTAGGACACATTTACGCTGCAGCATTATAGTGCTGTTATTCCTCTTTAACTGTAGGATGATTCCATCCTACAGAATACTGGGGCTTGTAGTTTGGTGAGGCACTGGAACTCTTTGGCCAATAATTCTAAATGACCCTCCCTAAACAGCAACTTCCAGGATTCCATACAACAGAACCATAACAGTTAAAGTGGAATAACAGGCTATAATTCTGCAATGTTAATGGGCCCTTGGATATATTAGTATATTATTGTCCTCATCTCCTCAATGTCCTCATCTCAAGTTCTTTCTATTCCATTTATTTAAAAAAATGGGGTTTTTAAAAAAGTTATTCTAAAAAGAAAGTACCAAATGCAATCCTCATTCTCATCCCTATTTATATCATAATTATAAACTATAAACTAAATCACAACAACCTGAGCATGCTTATGTGAAGATTCACATAAGACTTTCTTCAAATATATTGTTTTTATGATGGATAATTAAGTGAAATACATTTCTATACCAGAAATCTAACATTAAAAAAACCCCTCTTCCACTCCTCTTGAATTTTGCCCCCTCTGGGCCGCCTCCCATAGGTGGATAGGTAGATAGACATAGATAGATAGATAGATAGATAGATAGATAGACAGATAGATAGATAGATAGATAGATGTGTGTATGTGGTATCTGTGTGTGCTGAGAATGTGTGTGTATCTCTCTCTCTCTCTCTCTCTCTCTCTCTCTCTCTCTCTCTCTCTCTCTCTCTCTGTGTGTGTGTGTGTATTCATGGCACTGGTTCTGTTTCCTCTATCCATGATGTATTTGCTGCCACTATATAACACCCTGTGGAATTCTAATGCAAAATGGGGACCATTGAATGATGTGTAGAAGATATAAAAAGAAACAGAGTAGGAAAAAGTGTAGCGTTTATACAATCAAAGAAACGGGAAGCAACAAAAATAATGAAGGAAAGTATATTTCCAGCTTGCATCCCTTTGGGAAGTTTTCAGCCAAATGGCTTGAAAATACTTTCGGAACATCAGTTGTACATTTCATTCAGGGCAGTTGGCCTTCACTTGTATCTCATAAGTTAGCACTTAATTAGCAAAATGAAAAGTGGAGTTAGGCAGAACTGAGCTCTAAATGTAACAACAGAGTTCCAGTCTCAGGGAAACACATTTCCTGCTCAGAGATGGAGTTACAGTAACTTTCGGAGCCAAAATAGAAAATCATATTAAGGCAGCTTCCATAAAATGGAAGAATACAGGAAAGCATTGGTTCCTGCCAGGAATTTACAGTAGCTGGATCTCACCTCTGATGAAACGAGAGAACTCTTAGCACAAGGAAGTTAATTTTGCTCTTGTAAAAGCGGAATTTAATTGTGTGAGCCAAAATGTAAAATAATAATGAGACAATTCTCTCCTTCTACTGAGGGGAGGAGACACAAGAGAATGTCCAAGTGTCATTATTCAAGTTAGAAATGGAAGTTTCAGGGGAACAAAGTGTCTTGCCACAATTTGTGTTTTGCTCCTGCAGTTTTATTTTCCCAAAAATAGTGTCTTCACCCTTGTATCATTATTTTTATTTGGCAAGAAGGTTTTTGGTTCTAACAGTGTGTCTGCAACAACAGTTTTCAAATTATTTCAGAGAACTCTATAATCCCACATAGACTCATCTGGTCCCATCATGCCACACAAGCTTTTTCAAGCATATTGATTACTCTTTGGGTATGTTATTGAGTATGTTTTTTAATGTTTTTAATGTATTAATGTATTTAATGTTGTTCGTTGCCTCGATCCATGTGGAGAGGCAGGATAGAAATAACAACAACAACAACAATAATAATTATTATTATTATTATTATTATTAATTCCCTGCAAGGCATGGCTACAAGGACATGTGGAACATATTGAATTGTTATTAGGTCATACACCCCCACTCTTTGATTGGAAAATATTAATTGGCATAAATTATAAATTATGTACTGCTATGGTTACATGGCCATGCTGGCTAAGAGGAAAAGCTGGCCACATGTGCATTGCAAAGTCAGATCAGGAAAGACCTCAAGGCATAGACAGGTCATAGTCAGGAAATCAGCAGGAAACTCCAGAGATAATGAACTTACAGTTAGCCTTCAACAACTCAGCCTCTAGGAAACAATAGTGTCTAAGATGTTCCCACAAGATGGCTGATTGTCTTAGTCACTCTCTTCATTTGACCAGGAAACTTCCTTTTGTCCCCATTCTTGTCTGGCAGTTAAGGAGAGATCAGGACCCCAGTTGTCACCTAACGCTAAGATCCATTCTGGACCCATTCTGGACCTCATTGTCCACTCTCCAGGCTCCATTGTTTACTCTGCCAGACAGCCATACTACCTTCACCCTCCAGGCAGACAGAGAGTATTTAAACCCCAGTTTCTGGCAAGTCAAAACACAGTAGACTGGTTGCTGGTCGTCACTCTGCCACTTAGATACCCATTTGTGTACTGTCCTTAGACTGTGTCTAAGGCCATTTCTGCCATACACTGGTATAGTGTTATTATTCCACTTTCAACATCCTATGGAATCCTGGGGTTTGCTGTTCAGGAAGGGGGTTTGCTGTTTAGGAAAGGAATTTAGAATTCTTAGCCAGAAAGCTGTGGAACTACATTCCACAGGATGTTGAAAGTGGAATAATAGCACTATAACTATGTAGTACGGAAATGACCTTAGCTACATTGCTTCTTTGCTGCTCTCTGGATGGTTAAATATCACCCACTTTGCCCTAAAAATCTCTCTATCAAATCTTTCCTCCCTTTTACATCAGTAAGCCTTTTGTGATTTCAAGATCACTTGGACATTGTGTGTGTGTGATTGCAGTTCCCCCCAAAAAACAAACAAGCTTACTATTGGATCTCTAGTTGGTTCTTTCCTGCACTAATACTGGTAGATATAAGTGTAAAAGATCTCATAAGGTCACCCTCCTCTCACAGGACTCCTCTTTGAGCTAATATTCCCCACTGGCATTGTGGGTAGACCCCTGAGCCACCCACGTTTTGGGGTAACAGAATATGTTCCAGGATGTGTTGTCAGTTCATATGGCATAACAGTGGACACAACTAATGAACTGGTTCTGTATTCAGGACAGACCCTTGAGGAACTTCTTCAAATGCTTGTGCTGCTGACTGGATAAGATGGAAGAGGTTCAATGAAGGCAGAGAATCTGGAGACCACTGCATGTGGATGTGGGGGGCAACTCATTGATGAACTGGAGCTTTGAGTAATCAAGGAGTTTATGTTTTGTGCCATCCTGGACAAATACTATCTAATCTGATTTGGAAGCTAGCAGTGTGAACCTTGCTTAGTACTTGGATAGAAGGGCATCTAGGATATCAACGTAGGGTTGGAAAAATATCCTGCCTGAAAGCCCGATGAGGCATTGCCAGTCAAACTGATCTGGATGAATCACTTATCTCACTCAATACAATGTAGCTTCCTATTAACTAGATATGGATTATGGATGTAAATCCCTTCTTATCTCTCTTCTAGGTGAAACGGTGAGAGTTTTTATTTATTTTCACAAAGGATTTGCATTTTTAAACAATTTGCATTTCTGTGCAAATCGAGTAAACTGTTTTTGCACCAGCTGTAACTGTTGCTGTCTTTTTGTGTAGACTTTTGAAATGTATAAGCAGCCTATCAGTTGTCTGTGCCTTTTAAAAAATTAATAACCTGGATCCATCCTGTCCTTAGATGCTTTTTGTGTCTGTGCTTTGTTAAACAAAATTTTGCATAGAGGCTTCATGAAGAATTGACTACGAGAAAATGCAGGAGAAAGGGAAGGAAAGTCTATTGAAGAAATATTCAAAAAACTAAAATGAAAACCATATTTTTTATGCAGTAAGAAACCCTGAAAAGAAGAATCCTGGACTGATGGGAATCTACTGTATACAAAATTTGTGCTTGTTTTGCCCAGAAAACAACACTTAATGTGCAGTAAACAGAAATTTCTGCACAGAAAATAATACGTATGCATGGAGAGATTTTTTCTGTGCAAAAAAAGGCTATTTTCTGCACAGAAATGCTGCAATTGGTGACATTCCATGCAAGATTTGTATGTAGTTAATTTGTATTGAAAACAACTTTCTCAGCATGGGAACAACTTTTTTCTGTACATAAAATAATATTTCTATGCATTCTGCTTTTTCCTGTACAGAAAATGCTGCTTTATAAGCAAAACAACTACTTGCAAATTTTGTGCAGAGTAGGGCCATTTCTACACTATGTTGTTATAGTGCTACTTTCAAATCCTATGGAATCCCGGGGTTTGCAGTTTAGGGAGGGGCATTTAGAATTTTCAGCCAGAGAGCACTTTGGCCTCAGTAAACTACAAACCCTAGAATTCCATAGGTGCTGAAAATGGAATAATATCACTATAACAGTGTCATGCGGAATGGCCTAAATCTTGAATTGTGAATAGGCTACCTGTTTTTGAAGCCTTTCTCCCAGTGAGTGGTGGGTGGGAAGAATTGCCAACGTTACTAACTGCTTCCTTTAGAAAGAAAATCAGTGATGAATTACATCCCTTACAGGAGGTGAAAAACATCACTGCACTTGGCAATTTTAATACAAGTTGATTTGATAAGTCAAGAGACCCTTCCTTGGTGAAAAGCCATTTGTGAAATCCCTATGGGTAAAAGACCCATAAAGTGGTCCATCCATATGCATATGGATGAAAGTCACACACTTCTCTCTGGCCTTTGAAAGATACAGGCAAGATCTCCCAGTTAAGATCTTTTCAATAGCTGAAATAACAGTACAGATTTACTCCTGAACATAATTACTAGTCCCAAATAGAACAGACCTATTGAATCCATTGGTGAATAGCAAGTTAAATCCCACTGATTTAATGGGTCTACTCTAATAATGACTAGCAACTGTATTTAGACCACAAGATCTTTTGACTTTCAGAAAAGTGTGGCTGACGTAGACTCACTGAAAAGTATTTTTTAAGTAACCATTCCACATTTAATTCAATAGATTTGCTCAAATTGGGACTAGAAATTATTGTTATTATTAACGGCCAGTATTCTACATAAACTACATAGTTAAGTGTAATGTTGCCACCCCACCCCTGCCAATGACAAGGATTTGCAACAGAAGTCCTTCTTCTGGTTGTCCCTGCCTTGCTTGCTGGTGGGAACATCATCCTCTTACACCTTGATCACTGCCCAAAAGGATTTCCTTTTCTCATAGAAATGCTGCCCAATAAAGTAGCTTTGGGAAGACAATTATGATCATGGCAATAGAGCCTACATAAGGATTGTGAATATGGAGCAGTTATGGGGTGTGTAGCTGACTTTCCCCCCATACTGGGACTCAAGACAGCTTAGAGAATATTAAAACCAGAAATTAGATCTAACATTTTGGGGGGAAATCTGATTACTCTCTTCAGAGGGTTGTAGATTACAAGAGGCTTATTTTATTATCTGTGTTTATTATCTTTTACATTCTTGTAAGATAAGACCTTTTTTGGTAATATTATTCCATCTTCTTCTAGCAAAGACCTTTCTTTAAATAAAAAAATCCATTCATTTCCTATTTATTAGTACCAAATTTTAATCTAGAGGTCTGCATTATGTCACTCGAGGAACATGGAAGGTAGCTTTTCTTTCTTTCTTTCTTTCTTTCTTTCTTTTTCTTTAAACATATTTACACTGCACTTGCCTTTAAAGATGTTTAAGTGAAATTCAGAGGAGTGGTTGAATGACTTTTTGAATGACATTGGAATTTTCACTGTTCTCATTCATGCAGATCCTAAGATATCAATCCTTACCATAATTACATGCTCTATAATTAACTTCATCATAAAAAATAGATTTAACCTGGCTTTTGCTATTGCCCCAGGAGTTTTTCACCCTTAGCAAAAATCTTATGATAGGCACAGGTGTGTGGAATAATTAAAATGTGATACTAAACGGTCTTAAGTGAATGAACCATGACAGAAAAGGAGTGGATATTAATGAGGATCCAGTATAAGGAGAAGTTTTGTTTCAAAACTTAAAGCAATGCTTCTTTTAATAGTGGTTGGAATGCAAGTTCATTGTGACAGTGCCTGTTTGATGTTTCACCCAGGAAACTTAAAACTCATTTCACCTAATTAAATGTTCACTCTTTGATAAGCAACAGAATGCTACAGATTATGCACAAAAGCATGAGGCCTTTATGAAGCACTAACAAGAAAATTGCAGATTCTAACCCACTTTTCCAGTCACTAAAATGAAAGTGCCTTTCAAGTTCCACACTATTTCTCCCTTTAACGATCATTCTAATAATTTGACAGAGGCTCAACTCCTTATCACACTAAACAAAGCAGCAGGAAGCTATCTTCCTAGTAGCTGTGATGAGCTCCAATATTGCTTATATTCCTGTTGAATGTGTATATCTGCGATATCAGTGTTGTCAGGGAAAGAAATCACATCTGGACTAGAAAAAATGTCGCAGCAAAACCCATATTTGAACAAAATGCCATTATTTGGGGTTGTTCAATTTTTTTAAAAAATTGAAATTTAGTTTCTGCCAACACACCATCTTCCACCCAAAAAACATCTTGTCTGGAATCCACCGGAATGTTGTCTCCTGTGTTCGCCTGTGAGCTTCACTGAAATGAATAGTTATGGGTAGTTATCTAACTTCAAAGCAGCTTGCCAGATTCAAGAATGTATCAGTGTAATCCCAGAAAGAAGAGAACTGTAAGGAAAGAGAAAATGTCACAATAATGTGAGAAAGCTGGCAGAGCAATTCAATAATGATGTCAATGAGCAATGGAGCAGCAAGGCTCTATTTTGTTGTATCCAACGCCCCTAGCTTCCCCACGTGGTACTCTTCTTATTAGTGGTGTGATTATTGATTAAGATAGTTGCCCATTTGCTTTCTGTGGATGGAATGGTATGATTTGGGTAGGTCAAACAGAGGAGCACTGCTGTCCAATCCTCACCCCCTTCAGCAAACTTGCTTTGGAATTTAGAAGTGTGCTTTGTGGCCTTAACAATGGCTAACAGTAGGCAAAGGGCAAAACTAAGACTGTGTGAATCCTCACAGACAAGATGAGGGGGTCATATTGCAATTCTTTGGTTCCCTCAGTATGTCTCAGTTACTTCTCTGAAGTAAATAGGTTGGCCAGTTTCAAAGAGTGATCTTCCATCAGTAGAACTCAGAGGGAGGCAATGTGGCTCACCTCATGGTGTAACCTTGTTCCTTAAAAATCTGCTCCAGAAATCAGCAAAAAGATATGGAATCAGTTTACTGCAAAGGGGGAAAGGTGATCCTGTCATCCTAATAGTAGCTACTGGTGTTTTATTAGATTTAGATCATTATACACAGCATGGAAAAGTTATTTTTTGATTTCATATTTCAGAATTCACATGGCCAGTATGGATTTTTTTTAACTACAACGTTTCCAGCTCTCATATAATTATACACACATAACAATTTCTGTTTCTCGTTGCTCTTGTTGCATATCCCACTTTGGAAATTTGGGTGAGCTTATCCAGGATAGAGACAGACTACTTTTGAAATAATCATATCCACAGATTATACCAAATTTGCTCTGTCAAATTTGAAACAAAACCATACTTTTACCGATGCTGCAATTTAGAAGAAAAGATGCATTTTAAAGGGAGAAATAGGCAACTTTTGTGATGGGATTAATCTGAAAAGGAAAACCGAAACAGGAATAAAA
This sequence comes from Ctenosaura bakeri, assembly GCA_948474755.1. NCBI lineage: Eukaryota > Metazoa > Chordata > Lepidosauria > Squamata > Iguanidae > Ctenosaura > Ctenosaura bakeri. Next base: position 78,476 of record CAOLHI010003951.1, on the reverse strand, counting down.
ATGCACAAACCTTAGCATGCTTTCCAAGAAAAACACAGTCAAGGGTAAGGCTGTCTGGATGAGATACAGAGGCTGTGAGAACAGAGGGTAAAGTATGAAATCAAATAAATGGAAACATACTGACCTGTTAGGTTTTAGATAAGAGGGCATTCCATCTGTTTTCATTAGAAAGACAGAACTTTGGGATTAGGTAATAGTGTTTTCAATGGATTTGCTGAAACAGATTTATTGGGTCCCAGGATTTTAGTTGTGCTTTTCAGATACCCTAATGTAGAGCTTTCCAAACTTTTCATGCTGGTAACACACTTTTTAGACATGCATCATTTTGCGACACAGTAATTCAGTTTTACTTGCAAACAGGAGGTTAAACTAACCCCTTGTAAGAGATACAGACACATACATAAATTGTAATAGCGAAATGTATGGGGGCACAACATATATCATGAAAACCATTCATATATTTTTAAAAATATATGATTTATAAATAATAACATACATTTCCAAGATTGTTTTCATTTATGAGTAAAAATATGTAAATATGTGCAAAAATTTTGAAAAATTGAATAAAACCAATAATTACTTCCCATTTTAATGAGATGTATGAGGCTGATAAGATGAACGCAGCTTTTCAATATATGATGGAATAGTAGATGAAAACACTCATATTTTGTCATTAAACATTTTTAAACTTCCATGCTTCAGCAAGGAAAGACCCTGGCAAGGTCAGCAGTGGCAGGAGAGGCAGTCCCCCACCCCAAGCCTGGCCTGCCGCCATTGCCATCAGTGAGGAAAGACCTCGGCAAGCGTGGCAGCAGTAGGAGAAGCAGCTCCCCTGAGTCTGGCTCACTGCTGTCACCCTCAGGAAGGAAAGACTCTGGCAAGACTGGCGACGGTAGGCCAGGCTCAGGTGGGAGGGGTTCTTTCTCAGCCTGTGGAGGCAACACACCTACACACTGCAGGGAACACACTAATGTGTCATGATGCACCATTTGGAAAGCCCTGGCCTAATGAGTTAAAACTGCATAAGCATTCAATGCATGCTTACACAACCCTTTTTTGTGACCAAGCCAAATGCAGTCCACCAGCTTCATACTGTGACCCCAGCTGAAATTTAGGTTGTCCCCCCTTTCCCTGCAGAGCAGAGCCAGCAAGGCTTTTCATTATAACATTTTGGCCACCTGTATCAACAGTACCTCAAACTACCACCAGAGCTCTTCATTTCTCCGAAAAGCCAGCAAATTCTATTTCCCTCTTCTTGCTTGCTTTTTTTCCCTGTGTAAATATTAGCTTCTAGCCAGGGTAACCTTTTGCGATCCCAGGAGAACAAAGTTCTACTGATGCATTCCTAAGTGCTTTGCTTCCTAAAAGTTTCCATTTTCACATGGAAAACTAGCTAAATTTAGACTTAGTTACACAGCAGTGTTATCACGGTTATGATATGTCTGGTGAAAGCCCTAGATATCCTTTTGATATCAAATAATTTGGCCTTTGCTTGACCTTTCTCTGCCACCCTGCTCCACATGTTTGCAGAGGTCCCCTGGACAAGCACGTAAGGGCACAGCCGTTAATGGTTGTACATTCCAAAACCCCATTCAGGCAGGCAGCTTAAGCCTCTCTGTTGCTTTAGGGAAAAGCCTCCCTGCAAACTGGCTTTGCTCTGCACATATCCACACAAAGCCACCAAGGAGCCCTGGTGGCGCAGTGGTTAAATGCCAGTACTGCAAGCCAGAAGGTTGTAAGTTCGATCCTACCTGTCTCCAAGGTTGACTCAGCCTTCCATCCTTTCGCAGGTCAGTAAAATGAGTACCCAGCTTGTTGGGGGCATGTATAGAAATGTTTTGAAATACATGCTATTTGTAAGTTGTTCGCCACCTCGATCCATATGGAGAGGCGGGATACAAATAAATAAATAATAATAATAATAAAAAAGCCACGCAGCCAAGAGCCAAGACATTTCTTTATGTCAGGCCATCAACGTACTGGCCACGCTATTGTCATTAAGAGCTAAGCCCATCATGCAAAACATGACCTTTTCCAACTTCTTTGTCCAACTCCAAATTTCCTTTGTTCTCACCGGACATAACATAGCCTGTAGGTAAAATCCACCCTATAAAAAGTCCCCACATTTGGGACATCTTTGGAGTACTTTGGATCACCCTGGACTTCCATCTAGCCTTGCTGCCGGTTTGTCTAAGAAGCTCCCCTCAGCCAGCCACGCTGAGCTTTCTCTCCTGGAACCCCGTCTTTCTCTCTAGGACTACGAGACCAGGTGTCGTATTACCCATTCCCTAAGCTCTCTATTCCTGTTTCTAAGTTAGCTAGTGTGTGTGTTGTCTTATTTGCTGTTTATCTTTCAATAAAACTGTTATTTTTGTTACTTTTAAACTTGCTTGCCTGCTCTCTGACTTGAAGCCATAGACATTGGGTTAAAAGATCCTTGCTAAAGTTACCCTGCCTCTCATCTAGCCAAGAGAGTGCTCAAGCTAAATTCCCCCAACTTGTGTTTTTATTTGGTTATTTGGGAGCCCTCCCGGGACCCCCAACATACAGGGTAACAGCAGGATCAAGATAAACACTACATTTCCTGTTGAAAACCCTCAACTGACATGGGCATGCATGGGGCCACCTCAGTTTGTAAGTTGCATCATTCCAGAACCCCACTCCCTCTCCCCTACACTTCCTGGAAACTTCTCACAATCTACTATTTCATTGCTGTTTGCTATGGCTGGTACCCTGTTGGTTAATTCCAAATAAGAGTAGACCTACTGAATAAGTTATTTACTTGTGAGTCAACATGTTAATAAGAATTGATTCAGTGGCTCTGCTCTACTTATCTCAAGACTAACAATAGAATTTTATCCTGTATTTTTCTCAAAAGCATTTTTTTCACACAAGTCTTTACTTCTTTCTTTTGCTTCCCTGTATTTATGCTCACCACACTTCAAAAGTTTATGACCAGGGTTGATAAAACTATTGTTATTTTCTATGTTCCTTTTCACTTCACAATCATGAATACACTGTACATATATTGGATATTGTATCCCCACCCCATGTATCTTAAGTAGTGGGTTATAGCCCTCAAAAGTTCATGCTAAGTTTGTTAGTCTTAAAAGTACAAGGCATTCTCCTCTTTCCTCACCCATGGAATTTTAATTCTGTTTTGAATATTACAAAGGTAGTTAGGGAAAGCCAGTGTGGTGTTGTGGTTTAAGCACTGGATATAACCCTGGACAGCGGGGTTTGATTCCCCACTTGGCCATGGAAATCCACTGTGTGTCCTTGGGTGAGTCACGCACACTCAACCCCAGAAAACCCCATAGTAGCTTTCCCTTAGTGTTATTATACATCAGAAAAACTTGAAAGCACACAGCAACAACAACAACAACAACAACAACAACAACAACAGCTAGATTTAGGCCATTTCCACACTACATTGTTATAGGCCATTTCTGCACAGGGTATTTGAAACTGTGCAGTCCGTCCTCCAGGGAGGACATCTGCACCTGGGAGCGGACTGGGTCCGGACTACTTAATGTAGATCTGCACCTCAGCCCGCTCCAGAAGGACCTCAAGTGGTTGTCCAGTGTGCTTTTGAAAGACCGGAAAAATCAGGTCTTTCAAAAGCACAGAGCACGCCACTGCGAGCCTGCTCCCTTGTGCAGATTAGCAGGTTTGCACCAATGTGAGCCTGCAATCTGCCGAGGGTGGGCTTTAGGCTGGCAAGCTTCAGCGGTTGGTCGAGACCCTCAACCAGCCGGAAGCTGCTATTTTTGATGCCGGAGCAGTGCGGAGCAACAAGCACACACTGCTCCAGAGCAGCCTGGACCAGACCAGGGAGCCAGAAGATCCGGTAAGTAGCGGCGTGGGGCGATTCCTTGCCCCGTGTAGAAATGGCCATAGTGCTATTATCCTACTTTCAACATCATGTGGAATTCTGGGGCTTGTAGTTTACTGAGGCCAAAGAGCTCTTTAGCTGAGAATTTTGAATGCCCCTCCCTAAACTGCAAACCCCTGGATTCCATAGGATGTTGAAATTGGAATAATAGCACTATAACAGTGTAGGTGGAAATGGTCTTAATTTCCTCAGTCCAGAAAGGAAGACATAAATGCAGACTCTTTTTCTTTGTGAATATCACCAACAGTGATGTACCATATTTGCCGGCATGGTAGACACACTGGTGTATAAGATGCACTCTATTTTCAAACCTTATTTATTAGGGGGAAAAAATTTAGTACCCAGGTGAGGCAAAATACATAGGAAGGGAGGGATTGAAAGGAGATGGGCATGAGGATTCCCTCTTTCCCTATTTTCTTTTTGAGGATTTCCCTGGGGCAAATCTCATTCTCTCAGCCTCAGAGGCAAGCCATCACACACACACACACACACACACGAACAAATCTTGCCAGGAAAACTCCTCCATAAACCGGAGCTGAGATGCAGGCACTTAAGAAAAGCAACTGAGAAGAGGGAATGAAGACAGAAGCCACTGAGCCCTGTGTAGAAAAGGGGTAGGGAGGCAGCAAAAAGAGGGGGCTCAAAGCATCTGAAGGCTGATCCTCTTCTTTCTAGGCTCCCCTCTTCTTGACTCATTTTCTTCCTCCACCCCTCTCCCTAGGAAGGTGGTGGACGCTGGGGTAGAAAACAGGAACAAGCAGCTCCTCCAGAAGAAACCAAACCTCCCATTCAGGCTGAGAGGGAGGAAAGTGCCCCTCCATCCCACTCCTTTCCCTTTACCCCAGGAACAGAAAGCAACAGGGTTTTGCAGGCTGTGCTGAGCAGGAGCCAACCAACTGTAGGAGGGGGAAACTGGGAAAATGCCCTGTGCCACAAGGCAAGCAATTCCTTACTCTTCCCTGTCCCACAGGTGGTTGGCTCCGGGAAAAAGACCTGGCTGAGAGGGGTGAATGGGAGGAAGGAGGAAGGGGCTGCAGCAAGGTGGGGGCTTCCTCTCTTAAAACGGCTGCCGCTGTTTTTCCACTTTCTTTTTTTCCTTAAACCTAGAGAGCTTTATTCCCTACAAATCAATAGTATACAGAAGGATTAAACACTAGAGGTAAGACTGTACAAAGTCTTGTATCCCCACTCTAAGTCAATTGTTTGCAGTAGTTTTCAAAGCACCGTATTTACTGGTGTATAAGATGCACCCCATTTTCAGAAGGCATTTTTTAGGAAAAAAGTGTGCCATATATGCCAGCAAATACGGTATGTAGAACTAACGTGCATATTCACAGAGGTTGTCTATCAACGCTCCATTATATAAACTGGAGTCTTGACTCTGTCAGATGAACATTCCCCTCTGTGGAATCTAAAGCAGATCTCCCTAATAGCAGTGAAGTGCAGATGAACACCAGACTCGTGCTTGCAGTTCCTAGTGAATGGACGGAAACTTGTTTCCATGTATAAATTTCCTTTGCTGGAGCAGGTGACTTCCCCCCCCCCAGCATTTTTATGAAAGACATCAACATACTGCTCTGACCTTGTCAGTTTTCGGCAATTTGATGGGCCTAGCTATATTTAGACTTTCTATCACCCTAGGAAACTTTAAAAGAGGATGAAAATTGCCAGCCAACTTAAATAGAGAATATTTAAAAGATTAATGCAGTACAGCAGTTGCATAATATAATGTATATGAAAAAGTTTAATGTCTTATTCAGTGATCAAGGATTATAACAAGGACAGGAGAAATGACAGAAAATTAATCTGTTCTCCTGATTATGCCAGTAATAAGAAAAAGAATAGTTCTTGATAACATATTACTCACAGAATGGAAAGTAAAAAAGCTCAGAAGCAACAGAACTAGAGTCAAGAGGATGCCTGGTTTTTCTGCTAGGGGACACCTTACCCTGTTGTTTTAGTGTGTGATGTAGATTCCACCCCTGTGTCCAGCTGTGTTCTGTGTAATACATTTGGGGGAAGCAGTCCAAAGTGCAAATGCAGATGTAAAGTTGAAGGCTTTCATGGTTGGAATCCATAGGTTGTTGTGGGTTTTCTGGGCTTTGAGGCCATGTTCTATTGGTATTTTCTCCTGATGTTTCACTTGCATCTGTGGCTGGCATCTTCAGAGGATCTCCTCTGAATGCCCGGAAAACCCACAACAACCTATGCAAATGCAAAGTTTGAAAATGTGGCTATTTAACTACAACTCCCATAATCCCCAGACATTCTGACAACTACTCCATCCTACACAAATACTTTTTAGAATGAAGTGTCAATCAGACAATGTTGCATCTAATCTAAAGCCTCATTAGATAGGGCCAAGAGTTTCAAGCCCAACTTAGTACCCATGCTACCTAAAGGTCATATAGGAGAGCATCCCTTTTTGCTCAGTGGCAAATATCTGAAAAAACATGGTCTCATTTTTATTTCTATAAGGAGTTTGCTTTCTATTCCTCTGGAACTCACATAAGGATGTGCCTGCACCTCATTGTTACCAGGAATGAGTGAATTTCAATCATTCATGTTGCCCTACATTCCGACTCAACTTTTAAATTAGAGAAGGCCTAAAATAATATCAAGCTCTGAAACATATGCTGTTTGCTTTAGCTTTCTTATGCTTAGTTTTTTCTCCATTCTTCTGATCTAAATATGATAAAAGTTTGCCAAGATGTCCTTGTAGCCTGAACATATGTATGATTGTATCAAGGTCCCCTTTGTAGATTAGGAAAAAATGATTCAAGAAGAATCTGATACAATCAATCACACAATGATGTCCGTTCCACTGTTTTTCAGTATATTATTAATGCACACTTGCAAGTATTAATGTAAAGGAAGAAAATAATTCAAACAACTTGGCATTGTAGCAACTGTAGATGAAATTTATGGATTTTTTTTAAAATGGAACAATAGCATATTCCTATTCAAAACACATTGGTTTAATTTTGGAAATATGAGCAGGTAACTCAGATCTGGATTCAGCAATCAGAGGAAGAACCTGAAAGTAGAAGATTCCAGAAGCATCATATACCAGTGGCAGAACATAAATTTGTCCCAGCATCAGTCCCTGACACCTTCAGGTAATTACTGAAAATCCAAGCTTATTCATTCTCACACTTAAAAATAGAGGGGAAAAAGATTTTCTGTTTAATACAATCTGAAGCAAGACAGTGGGCTTTGGGTGGTGGTGGTGATCTTGGAAAAAATGCGTAGTTTTTGCAAGTGGTTTTGAATATTTTAAAAATATGGTAAATTTTGCATTATTGTTTGGACTACTAAAACAGCAGCATGGGGAGGGGAGAGTGTTTGTGTCTTCTTGATCTATTGTCCTGTCCTGTTTCTCTAGGTCTCTTTGGTGTGCTTAGCTTCACAAAGGTAACAAGTAATGTTTTTGTACAGAAATGGATGGCGAAGATCTTGCATTGGGAGACATAATTATGATGATGGAACTGCGCCATCATACCTACTGATGAAACTCTCCAGATCTCCCAGGCAGCTCTGCCAATGAAGTGATTTTTGAGGAGTCTGGAAGCAAGGCAGTAACCCAAAAAATGTCCTGTCCTCTTACAGCAGTGAGATATTTTGCTTCTGTGGTAAGTTTGGGGCAGCCATAGCAATGCACAAAAACCATAAACATGAATTCCATAATTGAGCAGTTTCGCCCTAAGCACACTTTTCTGAGTGAAAACTAAAAGTATGTTATTTGAGGCCCAATTAGACATCTAATCTCTCTCTTGTATTTCCATTCATCAGAATCAAAACTCTTCTTACCTGCACAGCCCCAGCTCCTTATTTGTATGGACATAACCTAGGTCCTGTTTCTCTGTCAGAATGGAAATGCATGAATCAGTTTCCTAATATTTTTTGAGAAAAAAATTGAAATGCTCTATCAAAAGGAATTATGGATGAAAAAACTGTCACTTTCACTTTTTACCTCATTCAGTTTTTATTTGTAATGCCAGTTCTTTCAATCTCTCTGAAGAAATATGGGATTTTGGTAAATTCTTCAAAATGAACTGAAATAAAATTATCCCATATCTGAACTTGCCAAATGTAATAGGTAGAGTTATTCTACAGCATGAAGAGGGTCATGCTGTAACTACTCATATTAAAGGTGTTTTGAGTCTCTCAGAGAGAAAATGAATGGGGAAAAAAGAGGATCCTACATTAGTCTCACAGACCATGGTTATATATGTGGGTTAAGCTCTCAAAACCTTGGACCTGTGTGGATGAATGTGTCAATTTCAGGGTTTTTTTCCCCATACTTGAGTTTTTAGTAAAATCTCAAGGCCATTTCATTACAAATATGAAGAAAAGTGTGAATGCTTATAATGAAACAAAATTTTCCCCTCTGTCTAGAAGGAACCTCACACCTGTTTCTCACAAAGCAGAAAAGAGCTTTCTAGAATCTGTGTGTAAATTTGACCAGCCCATCTGCAGGAAAAAGATGGCCAAGCAACTTAATCCTTACGCCGTTCTTCAATGCTTGGTAACAGCTTCTGTGGCTATTTTTTTTCATTTCATGTCTTGGCTGGCTAACCATGCAGAACTATGTGTATTTACACAGAAACAAGTCTCACTGTGTTCATTAGAGCTTACTGTATTTTGGACTGCAGCCTGCTTCTTGAAAACATTGATATATTTCAGATGTAGAATGTGAATATCCCATCTTCTGTAACAAGGATAGGGAACATTTTGGAATGTTGATCAATTGTAACTGCCATAATCCCCCTTGACCATACTGGGTAGGGCTGATGGGAGACACAGTCAGATCACTGTAGAGCCACAGTCACCCAACACTAGCAACTTGCAATTTGTATGCAAAATGTAATGTAGGTGTATTGGTATCCATGTGATAAGACTTAGAATGATGTTATTAAAATCTGATTTCCTCTGTTGGCAGGGGTTACTCATGCATTTTCTAGATTCTCTTTTCTTTTGAAGTTTAAATACACATGACAAACTTCTGGAATTTGGATATATACACTCACTTTAATCAATCTCAGCTAATTGTCTACTGTGAGCCAGGAGCTAGAATGGGACAATGAAAAAAAAAAATCAAACCCTGTTGTGGCTTTGAAGTGCTCACAAGTTTCACAAATGACACTCTCCTTCACCTTCCAAATCACATAAGCCATTTTAGCCCCTAGGAAATTCCCTTTTAAATCTGATTTTCTAAATTAAGAGGCTTCCATGAATCAAGCTTGGCTTGAAAAGCCTTTACATCATTGTGACTGCCCATACTTTTTACCTGTTTGAAGAATGTATATGTGGTGAGTCCATGTCTGTTTTAATGGGGATTTTTTCCTGGTAAGGAATCGTTAAATAAAATCTTGCCACTTTGGAGATAATGTATCCAACAGTATTGCAATTATATATATTTTTAGGTTTTTGTGCTTTGTGTGAAAAAAAAAAGCTAGAGGTGGTTAAACATATTCAGTGTTACGCGTGAATCTAACATATGGTTCTCCAAACTTCACTCAAACTTACATATGGTTACATGTGTGCAGAGTTTCAACTGTAGAATTAGTCTAAATCTTGCCAATGCTTGTTCACAACCCCTCCCCAAAAACAGTATTACCTTTAGAACAGCTGTAAAGGATTGCTTTCATTTATTAATCACTGTACTCATTAATTGATGCTCTGCTCTAAATATGTCTATGGTGGCTTATCAGTTAAAACTAAGATCATCCTACACATCATTTATATTGGTTAGAGGTAACGTGCACTGCCGGGAAGGGGGGATTACATGTTACCCAGACCTTTAACAAAGCAGTATAATAATAAGAATGAAGAATCTAATAATACACAAGGGTCAAAATGCACCAAAAATGAAACTGGAAATGATATGATATCATTTCCAGTCAAACTGGAACTTTTGCTTAGCCCCCCGCCCCCCGGGCATAAAGAAAATTGCCCCAGCCCTTCCATAGTTGCCCAAGCCAGCTTTAGGGGTTGCTAAATATAGAGGCATACCTAGGGTGGGGCAAGTAGGGTGCGTGCCCTGGGCACTAAAGCCAGGGGAGCACAAAAAAGCCAACTCACCTCACCCTTCCATTTGAGTCTGCTGTGCTGGTGCCCCCACTGTGGTTGTTCTCAGCCCAGTGCTGTGGCAGTGGTAGCAGTAGCAGCAGCCCTTCCACCCAGGCCTGGTCCGCTGCTGCTGCCCTTGCCAGTCTTCCTTGGCCCAGGGTAGTGGAGGCAAGAGAAGCAGCACCTCGGGGCACAACTTCCACACTTGCTCTAGGTGCTGTTGAACCTAGATACACCACTGACTAAATCAGGTCATCCAATGTTCTCCTAAGTGTAGAGATGGGTTGATATGGGAACAAAAGTTCTTTTGGACACTCAGGCTTTCATCTCCTTCCCCTAAGCTTACTATTCCATCATCTTAACTTTCTTTCATTCTAGTACACTCACATATTTTACCTTTCATTCCCAAAAATCACATGTGAATGTTCTAAACTTTTTTTTAACTCTTGCCTTAATGAAAGGTCAAGCAGATCAGTCACTAACTCAGCATAAACAAGCCACAAGCAGTTTATCACAGGCATAAATCATGTTGGCCATAACAAGGTGCCTTTAGCACAAATTCTCAAACAAACCAAGCAAGTCATTTCTGATGGGTTGATTGGTTATGATTGTGTGCCTTGTGTTTATTTGCTTTGGTTGATCTCAGATTATTTGATGAGACAGCCAGTCTCTTGTGATGTCCTTGGATGGTAAACCCTTAGGTACCAAGAAATCATGTCATACTAGATTTCTGGTACTATGCAGCATAATTTTTAACATTCTGTCTTCCCTTGTGCTATTCAATTAATCCCTTCTCTTCCCAACACAGATTCTGGGATGACGATGGGATGAAACCTGCTTTCCAGTTTGGCTTTTGGAAGCAGCGTCTTGACTGCTTCTACCCATCTGGTCCTACCTGTTTGAGTTTAAAGGAGCAGATGTCTGTTTCACAACCTCTTGAACCTCCATGAGCTCCTTTTCCCACCCAAAAGTTTTAGGGTCCTAATCCCTCAAGTGTCAAATAGCATTTCTATGGAATTCAGATTCACCATCTTAGTGTCACACAATGTTTACCAGCAACTGTATTTGTGCCTTACTTCCCTCCATACCCACACAGCTGAGACCAGATTTCAAATAATTTTGTTGTAGCTGCATGCTTTCAAGACATTTTTTGTCTCCTGGCAACCCTAAGGTGAACCTATCATGAGGTTTTCTTGGAATGATTTGTTCAGAGGGTATTGGCCATGGCATTGCTCTGAGACTGAGAGTGTGAGAACTGTCCAAGGTGAGAACTGTCCAGTGAGTTTCCATGGTTAAGCAGGGATTCAGATCCTGGTCTCCAGAGTCATAGTTCAACATGCAAACTACTATCCCTAGTGCTATTTCATCAAGAAATTCTTAACTGTTTTCTGGAGCACAGTGCAGAGGAGGTAAGAAGAACTACATCTCTTTCCTGAATTTAACTGATGGATGAAATAGATACACAAATATTTTAAAAGCCCCTCTTGACCCTCAGATGAACTATTGTTTTTACACTCTCATTTGGAGTGGAGGGTACAAAGCAAAATAAAAATAGAGGCATCCTGTGAGTGGGTCCATGCTGATATAACTTACAGGGACTGACTCCACCATGCTGGCTAATGTGTATAAACAGTGTATATCTGCATAAAGGTAATGGAAATACTGCCTCCTTTGCTGCACCCAGTGCTGCATTTTAATAAGATTTATTTTTTCTTAGCTGTTTCTCAGGATTAGAAAACATATCCTAAAATATTGGGAAAAGGGTCAAAATGTGCTTCTTGAGGGTTGGCAAAACCCCGATGAGAAGAATCCTGGACCAATGTGAACCTTTGGAGTTTGAGATATATTCTCTGAAAAATTCACACCTTTCTTCTGTGTATTTTCTACTCAGGAAACAGAATTTTCAGGGGGGGGGGATCCCCTTCAGCCTGGCCCCATACCAAGATTATTTATGTTGGAATTTGCAACCCTTGCATACCTATGCTCACTGGTAATGAGACTGCATATTACTCTCTAGGAGTTTAGGCACAGCATGGTTATGGTTACGTTCTGTTTGTGTATTTGTTCACACCCACTATCTTCTTACATCACATAGGCCTTTGTTTCCTGGGGTCTAATCTGCTGTTTCTCCCTGCCTGGCTGCCCTGATGAAGCATGTGCTTCCAAGAGCAATCTCAAGCTGAGAAGCTCCAGATTCTCAGTAGTACCTTTCTCTTTTCCTTTGTTTCCTCAAGAAGATGAACCTGTGTTGATTACCCACAAGTTTTCATGCACAAAACCATGTTTATATACCTTACAAGGAGGAAAACGTTTGATTTCTTTCTATGCCCGTTACTGTGTGTGTGGAGGAGTGGACTGGTTACTCCTTCAGCTTCTGCCTAGTGCTTTTAAATATATGTTATATGTGCATATTAAACTTGGAAGAAGGGATCATCATCATCATCATCATCATCATTTACACTGGGACCCTCAAGAAAATATGGCCAACATCTGGGCTTTCCCACAGTTTTTTGTCTCATTGGATCTTCATTTCTAGATGTAGAGTGCAAAGATCAGAAGATCACTTATTCCACAAAAAATGTTGAGGCAGTTGTCAAAAAATGCACGTGCATTTCAGGAATACTGTAGCTAAAATTGTAACTATATAGTAGGGATTAAATCCTCAACTATTTCATCCTTCCATGGAAGGTGTGTGAATATTTATGGTAGTTTTCTCACTGCTTTAGAAACTGAGGATGTTCACCTTGATGATGAGAAGAAGAAGGGATGACATGATTGCAGTTTTTAATACCTCAAGGACTATCACAGAGATCTAATAGTTCAAAGGAAAGTAGATTTGACTGAACATTAGAAGGAACTTTGTGGTAACAAAAGCAGTTTAGCAATGGAACCAGTTGCCTAGAGAGGTAATACCCTGTATGTTGGGGTTCCTGGGAGGGGTGCCCAAATAACCAAATAAAAGCACAAGATGGGGAAATTAAGCTTGAGCACTCTCTTAAGCTAACGAGAGGCAGGGTAGCTTTAGCTAGGATCTTTAACTATGGCTTCAGGTCAGAGAGCGTGGTCAGACAAGTTTTAAAGTAACAAAAATAACGTTTATTGAGAGCAAACAACATAAGAGACACCACATGCACACAGCTAACTAGAAATAGAAATGGAGAGCTTTGGGGAATGGGTAATACGACACCTGGTCTCGTAGTCCTGGAGAGAAGTGTAGGTTGCAGGGGAAGAAAGCTCAGCGTGGTTTGCTGAGGGGAGCTCACTGGACAAACTGACAGCAAGGCTGGATGAAACTCAGGAGCGGTCCAAAGTGTTCCAGCAGTCCGAGGAGGACTTGAAAATGGGGACCTTTTATAGGGTGGATTTTACCTACAGGCTATGCCATGCTCGGTGGGAACAAAGGAATTTTGGAACTGGACAAAGGAGTTGGAAAAGGTCAGGTTTTACATGATGAGCTTAGCGCTGGATGACAATAGTATGGCCAGTATGCAAATGGATCAACATAAAAGAATGGCTTGGCTCTTGGTCGTGCGTCTTTGTAGGGATTTGCACTGAGGAAGGCCGGTTTGCAAGAAGGTTTTTCCCTGAAGCATCAGAAAGGCTTAAATTGCCTGCCTGAATGGGGTACAACCATTAACGGCCATGCCCAATACCTGCTTGTCCAGTGGACCTCTGCAAACTCGTGGAGTAGGGTGGCAGAGAAAGGTCAAGCAAAGGCCAAATTATTTGATATCAAAAGGATATCTAATGTTATCTAGTACCGTGATAACAGTAATGGGGTGTCCTTCACTGGATATCTTCCAAAAAGAGTCTGGACAGCCACCTTCTGGGGATGCTTTACCTGAAGATCCTGCATTGATTAGGCAATTGGATTTGAAGGTCCATGATAAAACAAATATTCCTCTGATAAAAAACACTGGGTTTTTTCACTGAGTGTTCAAAAACCTATTTCTTAAGAGGAAAGCAAGTATTTTTCCTGGATAGGAAATAGTTTTGTTTTTTTTTCTGTGTAGGAAACCCTGCACAGAAAATAGATCTTTCCTAAAAAGAAAAAAAATTCTCCACAGAATAACTTTTCCACAAGACTCTGGGACATTCATAGAACAGGAGAATTTGTGTCAAATTCTCACTGGTCTATTTTTCTTCCTCAAATGGTTTCCCAACTGCAAGGAATCCTCCTCTCTTTTGGATTCAGGAAAAAATAATTATAAATATTACTTCTTACTATATAAAGCATTCAAGCCTGGATCTAATTACTTGGGTGAACCCATTTGAGATATGACTAAAAGAAAAGCCTTAAAGCTTTGCATGCAGTGTTTCCTCTGTTATTTCCTGATGATAATAAAGTTCTTCCAAATTCTGCAGAGTATAAATGATTTATGTAGTTCCGTGAGTCAACCTGATATGTGTTTCCACAGCTTAGTTACTTTGCTTTTTAAAAAATAAATATTTTTCATGTAGCACCCCAAAGCATACCACAAAGCAACACCTGAACCTTTACATTGCCCCCCCCATTTAGTGGGGCAACAGCCCTACAATGATAAAGGCAACACTTCAAAATACATAAAAGTGTTCCTCATTACATTGTAATCACTTGTTCTCGTTGCTTTCAAGTCATTTCCAATGTATGGCAACCCTAGGGTGAACCTATGACAGGGACCCTTTCTGCACTCTACCTGATCCTAGTGGCAACCTGTGGGGATGCCAGTAGAGCCTCTTCCAGGAGGGAAGCTCAACAAAAGCACATCCCTCCACACTGGCTGTCTATAGGAATGGAAGAGGCGTGATGGCCATGCCTCTTCCTTCCGCAGCGCAGCCAGGCACTGCCTCAGGCTGTGTTGGGACAGGAAGCATGGCCATCATGCTTCCTGACCCTTCACAGCTCAGGCAAGTGCAGGAGCGTGGCAGGAGGATAGCATGATAGCCAGTGATTGACAGGAAGAACCCATCAATGATTTGCAGTGCAATTGCGTTGCCTGGGGACGAGAGAACAACAGGACATGGACAATGTTGTGCATAAGCATTGTTTGAGACCTTTCCTTCTCCCTTCTCCAATGCAGGACAACAATGTCCTGTGGAAAGGTGTTCTCAGAAAGATTTGTTTAGAGAAGGGTTGCTTTTACCTTTCTCAGAGGCTGAAAGAGTGTGACTTGTCTAATGTCATCCAGTTCGTTTCCATGGTCTAGCAGAGATTTGAACTCTGGTTTTCTGAGTGCACTACATTGCACTGCCTTTTCTATTGCAACCATAATGTGATGTAATTACACTTTAGTTATCAGAGAAGGGAATAAATTACAAGCAGTGGAGCCTGATAGGTCTGATGCCACTGTAGTGGCCAAGTGCTCCAGGTTTTAGTCTGAACTTTAAAAATGCTATCCAAGTTTCCACACCTTGGATACCTCCTGTAAATAAAAAATAAAGACATCAGAGTCATTAACCACCACTAATTACAAATCAACTTTGTGAAAATCTTTCAGTCTTGACTTCAATAAGTTTGTCAAATCCTACCTGCATTTCAGTTTTGATCATATTTTCCTGCCTTGTGAAACTTGATGTCTTCTCCTCACACTGAAGCGTCCAGCCATTTTAAAACTTGTATTTCCTAATTCATATGTCTCCATTGGTGCAGTCTACCTAACTTCAACTCTTCTCCATTGATTAACTTAAGTTTCTTTGTATTTGCTTCAGTTATGCAGATTGTTCATATTTTAAAATATATACACTGTTTTCTGCACTCTTTACTTCTTGGAATGACCCTATAATGTGTAAATATCTGAGGTGCAGCACACATTTTTTTCCAAGACTTTGGGAAATGGAAAAATATTACTTTCAGTGAGAGGGGTAAGTCCAATACACATCTTTACATTCTTATAACTAGGTATGTATAAGTTAATGCCAAACTCTGGTACTTCTTCCTCCAGGGAAGTTTTGGAATTCCGTTTCAATCATCCTGCAGTGCCCCTTTCCTTCCTGTGGGTTTCTAGGGAGTTTGGTAGATGAGCTTGTAAACCATCCCTAGTATAGTGTGGGTGAATGAATCACATCATAATTTATGCTATTTTGTGGCAGAGCTGATAAATTTGTCCTTGATGTTCCAAGTGTATTCCAGATGGCAAGATACCAGAAGCTATTTAAAAGGGGAGGATGAAATGATATATTATGCTTGCCTCATGCTCTGAAGAGCTACAGTGAACTGCTGTCCCTCTGACTTAGTACCCTTGCTGAGTTTAAGGGCAATTTTTCATTCAGCTTTGCTAACTCATGAAAGCAGAATGATCTCATTCCTTCTGCTCTTGACTACTATACTGGGGGCAGGATCATACAAGATGATTGCTACACAAAGTTGAGCTGATTGTCTCGGCAAGTTGACACACATAATATGACTCACTGCTTCACAGAGCAGTTATGTGGCAGTACTTAAAAGCAGCCTTCCTATGGTGCTGTGTGGGTCCTGACATGTCTTTCAGGACTATGCAGTTTTGGAGTTACTCCAAAAGATATCTTATCAGAACAATGTTTTATATGGTTGTTCACTTCCCAAACTATTTCAGCCCAAGTAAAACATTGCCACTCTAAAATTTAAAGCATACTAGAGTGATGTAGTATAGTGATTAGAGTGTTAGAACTAAGACTTTGATTCAAACCCCCGTTTGGCCATGAAGTTCACTGGGTGACTATAGTCAGTGTAACTTTCTCACTCAAACTGTTGAGAGAATAAAAAGAATTCCACTGTATACCACCTTGAGCTCATGGGCTGAAAAGTCAAATATAACAAATAAATAAACAATTACAGAATTATTCAGTTTTAGGATAATTAAAAGCATCCCACCCCACATAGAAAACATGTCCCACAAGACAGGGGTTGCAACCCCTTCCACACCCATGTGGTCATCTCCAACTAAGCTTGTCTGCTAACATGCACAATGAGTCTTCTGAACACACTCAGTGGAACAGGTTCCAGCAGTCACTTGCTGGTACCCACAATTTTTTCCCTTCCAGTATTTTCTCCATGTGATACTACAGCCTTACCAGCAATACAAGATATATTCTCTCGACCAGGGAGTAGAGTTCCTGAGAAATCTGAAGTTGTTACAGCAGGAGGAGATTGACAACATCAGTGCAGCTGGAGGATCTAAAGAGATGGGAGTAGCTGAAGGAACCAAGAAGATGTAGAGAGGATGAAAAGAACAATAATAATGATAAGATATGTGTATATATATATATATATATATATATGGAGGAACCAATATATACGGGGGGAAAGAAGTGTATATGCGTATATCTATCTATCTATCTATCTATCTATCTATCTATCTATCTATCTGAGATAATAATAATAATAATAATAATAATAATAATAATAATAATAATAATACCGGAGGCAGTACCTGCTTCTGTGCTGGGGAACGTGGCTTTCTCTCACCTCCCCACCCCCGAAGGGCCTGTTAAGGCCATGAGCGAGGTTCAAGAATTGACACATTGGGAGAGGAAGGGGGAAAAGGTGTATATATGGGTAAGGGAAGGTAGAAGAGAGGTGGGAAAGGGGGAGAAGGGGAGGGGGAAGGGAAGAAAGGGAAGGTGGGAAATGGGTGCACCACACAAGTGAGCCAATGAAGAGCTGGAGAACTTTTGAAACATGTAAAAAGGCTAATAAGTTGAAGATAACAACACGGAATGTGAAAGGTTTGGAGTCTGTGATAAAAAGGAAAAGGATAGGGTCATTGTTGAAAAAAGATAAAGCAGATATACATTTTTTACAAGAAACACATCAAGAATGAGATGGGATGAATCAGCTTAAAATTAATTAGGCTATTATTTATGAAAAAGCATATGGTACATCCAAAGCAAGAAGAGTAGCAACTATAATATGTAAAAGATGTAATTTTAATGTATGAAGCATTAAAAAAGATGAAAAAGGTAGGTTTTTAATTATACAATGAAAAATGGAGGGAGAAACGTATGTACTGGTTAATGTATATGCTCCAGATGAGAAACAGAAAGAATTTTATGAAAAAATAGTCAAGGAGTTGAAGGATATACAGGGAGATTTTATAATAATGGCAGGGAGATTTTAATAGGGCTATGGATAAATGGAAAGATACATTTGACCCGACAACAAGGGATAGATTTAATAATATGACAGTTTTGAATAAAGTGATGAATAGAAATGGCTTAAAAGATGTTTGGAGGTTGGTAAAGGGGGATAAAAAGAAATATACTTATTACTCATCGATTTGCAAAAATTATTCTAGAATACATTTTATATTTGTCTCAAAGAATATGATACCGAGGTTATTCAAAACAGAAATAGAAGTGATAAAAGTCACGGAACATGCTTTGGTAAATATGAATTTTGCACCTAGGAAGGACTACAGAGAACTGAAAGGATGGAGGTTAGACACCAGAATACTTAATTATAAGGATGTAGTGAAGAAGATAGAGAAGGAATGACAAGGTATTTGGGATATTTAATAATAGGAAGGTTTCTCAAGCGATGTTATGGGTTACCATGAAAGCAGTTGCAAAAGGGATTTGCATTAGGAAATCATGTAATTTAAAAAGACAACAAGAAATTGAAGTTAGAAAAGGAAATAAAGGAATTAGAGAATGTATATGCAATAGATAGGAGTAAACAAATGTATATAGAACCACAAGCAAAAAGAAATGAATTGGAAAAAATAGAAACTGATGAGGTTCAGAAGAATCTAATATATTTGAGGAGAGAATTTTTTGAATATAGTAATAAGAACTCTAAAATGTTGGCCAGATCTGCAGAGTCTAAAAAGGCAAGGAATATGATCAGCGTAGTTAAAGACAAACAGGTAAGATATGGAGGATGATGAAAGATAAGTTATAAATATTTGAAGAATTTTGTCAAGAATTATATTCAGCAGGGAAAAAGTCAGTGGATAATGTTGAGGAATATATTGAAAAAAATTGGAAAATAAAAATAATGGAGAGAGTAGGGGACTGATGGAACAACTGGTTTCAGAAAAAAGAAATAGATGAAGTTATAGACTATTTAAAAGGAGGAAAATCAATAGGAATAGATGGATTGGGACCAGAATATTATAAAACTTTTAAAAAGGGTGTGATACCTAAATTGAAAGCATTATATAATAACATAATAAATGGAGACAAGATACCATCATTGTGGGAACAGTCTTTAATAATATTGATCCTGAAACCAGATAAGGATTTGACAAATCCAGAATCATCTAGACCTATATCGCTAATAAATTAAGATGCCAAGACATTGACAGCAATAATTGCAAAAAGAATGAATAAGTTTATTTATAAGTATTTGCAAGGAAGAGACATGTCAAATCTAATTGGTAGAGTATTGAATAAAATAAATATAATAGAATGGGATAAACAAAAAGCAGGAATAATGACATTAGATATATGCAAGGCCTTTGACTATGTGGAATGGCCAGCATTAAAAATTTAGAGGACTGATAAATCAGTTATACTTACATAACACAGCGGTAGTAATGGTAAATGATATATTAACAAGACAAATTCAAATATCCAGAGCGAAAAGACAAGGTTGTCTGTTATCCCTGATTTCATTTGCGGTGGTCATTGAAATTTTGGTAAATGTTATTAGAAAGGATTAAAATTTGGAGGGAATTGAGATTAAGAAAAAAGAATAAATTTGTTTGCTGATATACCTTGCTGACAATTAAAGATCCGATAAAGAAAATGGATAGAGTATCTGAACACTTAAAAGAATTTGGGGAAATGTCAGGGCTATAAATAAATTGGGCTAAATCAGAATTAATGTTGTTTAATTATACTAAAATAGAAGAACGAGATTTTTTAAAAGATAGAAAGATAGATATTAAATTAAAGGAAATAATCAAATATTTAGGAATAAATATTACAAAAGGTTTACAAAGATTATAGGGAAAAATTACAATAAATTAAGACAAGAAGTGAAATGGAAATTAGAGGAATATAAAAATATTAAGTTATCGTGGTCTGGAAGAATAGCATTATTAAAAATGAAAATACTACCTAAGATTAATTTTTTGTTCAGGATGTTACCAATAAAAGTATGAGAAGAAGAACTGAAAAATTGGCAGTTATTATTGAACAATTTTTGTAATGGGAACAAAAGAGTGAGGAGTAATAAGAAATTTTAGTATAAATCCCAAAAAGAAGGTGGATTGGGCCTACCAAATCTAAAATGCTGTTATCATGCAAACCAATTGAAATATATTACAGATGGAGTTCAAGGAAAAGGGGATTTAGAATGGTTAGAGATGGGAACAATAGAAATTGAGAAGAGATTAGAGGCTGTTTTTTGTTTGTTTGTTTTGTTTTGTTTGGAATCCTGTCAAGAGAGAAATGGAAAAAAATAGAAAAATCCTTTTTGAAAAATATATTAGAAATTTGGAAGAAAAATAAGGAAAAGTTAATGCTGGCTACTTCATCATTAACTCCTGTAGTGATGATGGCAAGATTTCCAATGAATTTGAGAGGTGAATTAGAGAAGGAATTAAAGAATCAGAGAATAAATAAGTTAAAAGATTGGATGAATATAATGATGAATAAAGATAAAATAAAGGAGAGATTACAGGGTACTAAGATATTGTGGTTTAATTATATACAGCTGGAGCAGTGGACAAAGAATTGGAAAAGGAATAATAAAGGTTTCAGAGAATATATTAAATTTGAACAAATGATTATACAAAGAGAAGGTATGGAGGAAAATGAGATGTTGAAGGGTACCACAAGTGGAATACACAAAATGTTTGCAAAATTGGAAGATGAAGATGAATATCTTAGAAAAATGTGGGAGGAAGAATTAGCACAAAAATAGGTATTCAGGACTGGGGGAAAATTTGGACTCAGCATCATTTAAAACATTTATCTGTAAGGATAAAAGAGAACTATTATAAATTGGTTTGGAGATGTTACCTAACACCAGTAAGGTTAAATTATATAGATAAGAATTATTCAAGGTTGTGCTGGAGGGATTGTCAAGAGATTGGTACATATATTCATATGTGGTGGAATTGTGAAGGTATACAGAAATGTTTAAAGAAATAAAAGAGATAATAGAAATTGATTTACAAATATGTCCAGGTATAGCATTATTATCTATATTTGATAAGATTAATTGTATCCCAGCAATGAAGGATTTAATTACAAATTTATTAACTGCATCAAGGCCAATTATATCAAGAAAATGGAAAATTCATGGAGATTTTCAAATAGAGGATTGGTATAAAGAAGTGTGGAAAATTGTGATTAATGATAAGTTAACATGTCGAATTAAGGTCAGAAAAGTATAATGAAGGGGAATGATTTTGAAGCAATATGGAAGATATTTGTGGAAAAGGTTTTAATAAAAGAGAAATGTGTAATCCACAAGAAGGATTACAATTCTGGAAGGTGGAGTAAGTTGAAACATAATTGGCTCTGGAGGGATGGGTTTATTTTTTAGGAATAGCTTGATATGTTTAGTAGTAAGATTATATTTAGTAATAGTAATAGATAAAATGTAACAGAAAAGTATAGAGTTAAGAATGAAATTATTATTATAATAATGAGTATAATGAAAGTGAGATCTAGATATAGGTAACCAAAGTATATAAGCAGTGTGATATAGTGTATGTCGAATAAGTATATGATTGTAATGGAATTGGAGAGAAATAACAATGTAAGCTTGTTTTTGTTGAAATTCCTTTTTTTTCACTGTTATGTGTATCACGTGGTGTTTTTCTTTTTTTTCTTTTTCTTTTGTTTTGTTCTTTTCTTTATAATCATCAAAAAACAAACAACAACAACAACAATAATAATATACTACATCCTTACTATTAGGAGTCCTGGAGTACCTCGTATATAAACACAAGCTTCTATGGACTATAGTCCACTTCTCTGAAGCGGAGGGAGAACTGTAATGCCTTCTATCAGATGTTAACCACTGTGAGCAACCTCAAAAATGAAGAAATTATGAATTAAACTATCATGGCTAATGACAGTTTTGGTCCCACCTTTAATGTCCCATATCATTCCACATTTCAGGCAAAAGCCACATTTGAACTATTTTTAATATAAGCAGCAGTGATGCGGACTCAAGTTGATTGACTCAGACTGAGGTCAGACTTAAGTCGCTTCAGTGACTTGACTCGGACTCAGCTCAGCAATAAATGATGCACTGACTCAGCTCATCTCAAGACTTGTATATTTTTAGCGTCTGATTTGCTGCCCTTGGTTCAGTAACATAACACATTCATCCAGAAACCTTTGAACAATGATTCCATCTCTTTTTGCCTAGTGGTCAGATGATGATCTATCTCAATCCCAAAGTGTGGGTGCATTTCCCAGAGAGGAAAAGCAAATGGGTTAGGCAATGGGTTTGAGGTCTGCTCAGCAGCCTCTTCCCACTGCATATTGGAGGAGCCTTCTAAAACTTTTCCTAAGAGCAGAAGGCAAGACTCACCCTGAGAATGCAGGGAAGAATTCTTCCTTTTAAGGCTTCATAAATTTCAGTAAAGAGGAATAAGAAGGATCCTATCTCCCACTTCTGAAAAAGCCTCCAGCTTAGGAAATGGGAAGTGAGAAGGATACTATTCCCCACTTCCAAAGCTGCAGACTCTTTTATGCCCATTGGCACAAAAGCCTCCAGCTTTGAAAAGGAGGGGCAAGAAGGATCCTATTCCCCACTTCCAAAGCTACAGCTGGCAAAATTACAAATGTGGAGGCACAACTCTGCTTAAATTGTTAAAACTGACTTTATTGGCCTCTGTCCAGAAATTCTGGAATATAGGTTGGGGTATAAAGTTGGCTCCCAAATTTGAGACTTGACTTGAAAGTATCTTCAAGGACTTGAGACTTGACTTGAGGTTTGAAGGTAGAGACTCAAGACTTGACTTGGAGTAAAAGACTTAAATACATCAGTTAAAAGCAGTGGCTAGAATTCACAAAGGCAGTTACAAATACGTAGCCTAGACTTATGCATTAATAACTAATTCTAATTTGCTCTTCCTTCATATTCACTATCTTAGGGGATGTGAAAAACCCCAATCTGCATTTGCTGGGCAGTAGCCACAGCAATCAACAAGAATCTGTTTCCCTGTCAATTGTGAAGTAACTAACTGATGTTCCTACTCATCACATCTGCAAGTGATTTCTCACAAGAGAGGAATTGCAACAAGGACCATGTTTCTGCCTGTTCCAATAGAGACTGCTCATTGGAGTGGGTGGGACTGTCAGTTGCCTCCTAATCAGAAAGGGAGCAGCATCGCATCAACTGCAGCAGCTGCTCACCAGTAAGTGGGGCTTGAGGGGGGGATCAGACTATAAGATACTATATATATAGCAATGTACTGATGGTAGTTATGTAGCTACATAGCTGGTGGAGAATTCTGATTGGTCTAAACAATGCCCCATTGTATCCGTGTAAAAAAGAATTGTTTGGAATATTATCAGCAACTATTGATATAGGGAATAAGGTAATGAATATGATATGATTCACTTTATTAATATTGCAGCTCTTCCCAGGACTGGGACTCAAGGTGACTTTCACATTTAAAAAGTTACAATTAAAAAACACCAAAAAGTCAATGTTAAACTAAAAGTAAATGATATTCATGTTAAAATATATATACTCTAAAAAGATTTTAAAGGTTACACAAAGTATGGTAAATGCTTCAGAGTATCTCTTTTATAGCAACAACGATTTCATTTTAAAATTAATGCTTTTACTTCATCCCTTGAACAACTTTTGATGGGTACTCCAAATTAGAGATGTAATTCTTTTCCAAAAATAAAAATAATGTGTTATGTGCAGAACATGTGCAGAGTTTTTCCCCAGAAAATTATGTTTCCTGCACAAAATAACCACATGCTTGTTTTATATAGAGTAAGCCCTGAGCTGTAAAATTCCTGGTTAATCTAGGATTCCTCTTGTTCAGTTTTCTCAACAACTGAAAAAGATGTGGGTTTGGGTTTCTTTCTTTCTTTCTTTCTTTCTTTCTTTCTTTCTTTCTTTCTTTTTCTTTTTTTTACAATTTTTCAAATATTTTTGAAAATTCTTTGCATCCCTATTTTAAGTGACTATTGTCATTGCTGCCCTAGCATTTTGCTCTAGATGTTCTTGTCTTAACTTCAGCTATAATTCAGATAATAAATCTATTGGTGCAGCCTTGAGAAACTAATCTGTATAATGTTACCCAGAAGCCAGGCTAGAAGATGGTTACAGAGTTACACATCTCATTTGCTGTTTAAATGTCAGGTCAGCAATCAGACTTCTAGAATAATCTTTATGATAGTGGACCTTTTATGGTTGTTGGTCTCTGTTATCTTTCAAGACATTTTTACAGTCTTTCTGAGAAAGTGCAAATATAATGTATTTTTGCCCCTAAACTTTGTCAGGTTACATGATGTGTTATTTATGAACATTGATGCTAAGTGCTCTTCCTTGAAAAATCAACTCTAATGTGACAAGTTCTGCCTAGACAAAATCTGTCCCCCTAAATAAAATAAGACATTTTCAGTTGGGTGCTTATGACCATCAGAAGGCCTGGGTTTATATTAGGGTAGCTGTTGAGATAAGATATTTTCACCAAAAAACAAAACAAAAACTTTTTCAAAAGTTCTTACGGGTTTTGGTGGAAGGGCTCAGCAAATTGCTCCAGTGAAAACAAGGGCATATAAATGTCCTTAAACTGTTGGTGCATGGCACCTGAAATATCTTTCAAAGATCATATAGAGACCCCCTCCCAGTGCAGGGGAAGGACTTATGGAGAAGTCTATGGCCATTTCCACACTAGATTGTTATAGCACTATCATTCCACTTGCAACATCCTATGGAATCCAGGGGTTTGCAGTTTCAGGAGAGGCTATAACAGTCTAGCACTATAACAGTCTAGTGTGGAAATGGCCATGAAGAATGTGTGCTGGATTACTGTCTTGGGGCAATGGTTCTATTCCCTGAAATAAGTGAAATGACTCAGATGTCAGATGTTCCATATTAGCCTTCTATTTTCTTGAAATCCAATGTGAAACCAAACAGTTTATTATTTTTGTGTAGCTATCAGATCAAGAACATTACTTTTACTACTTTGAAGACAGTGGGCAAGTTATTGAGTTTGAGACCTGGTGAAGTGTAAAGCTTCATAGTTACATAGGAGGTCCAGGAGGGAGCAAAGCAGGAGGTCTGGTACAACAGGCAATGTGTATAAAGTTGTGTGGTATAGAAAGTACAAGACGCTATAAGAAAGTGAACAATGGAAGAAGCACAAGTAAGGGGGGTTACAGGAGGTTCAAGAGGAAGGGTGATGGGCATAATGGGAACATTTGGGAGCCAATGAGTGATCATGTGGATTGGAGGGACCCAGCCTCATCCAGTTAGCATTGAAGAACCCACAAAAGCATTGTGCAAGGAGGTACTAGATTGTGCAATATCTGAAAAAGTGCTTAATCTGGTATAAGCCCCAATTATAGCCTAAGTCACTAAAAGAATTCTAGCCTCTTTGGATAAGTATGTGAAAGGCAGACCAGAATTAACAATGAAATCATTAGAAGAGAAATGATTGACCAAAAATGGTACAGAAGATCGTGTCCTTTTCGGCAAGAGTTACTGAAGAATGCCTAAAGTGTTTATATTAGAAAATCATACTGTGTTCTTTCTCTGTGGGGACAATAACTTTCTCAAG
Organism: Ctenosaura bakeri; assembly: GCA_948474755.1. Lineage (NCBI taxonomy): Eukaryota > Metazoa > Chordata > Lepidosauria > Squamata > Iguanidae > Ctenosaura > Ctenosaura bakeri. The sequence goes on along the minus strand of CAOLHI010003951.1, from coordinate 52,838 downwards.
AAAAATAAAATCTACCTTATTAGTATGTAAAACACAATTGCCAAGGGAATGTAGAGCGAGTTTGATCAAAAGTAGTATTCATATGAATAATAGATTGAATTTGGATATATACATTTAGAAGTAATATAAAAGTGCGATATTTTATCAGTATGTTACCAGAATAACATTTTAAATTTGCAGATGATGTCTAATTTGGTGCTGTTTATTTGACAGCAATTTTTTATCTTTACTGGCAGGTATTCTGAAAATAGTATTAATTTAATTAGAGCATATGACCATACTAGTAAAACAACAACTTTGCAAATAATGTCCTAGTCACACTTCTCATTCCTTAAAGAATGTTTTTAGAGGGTTTTTTTTTTTTTAAAATGTGTTTCTCAGCATCTTCTATCATGATTCTGTTGTGAATATGTTGCTTGTTTATAACATATTAAGTGTGATGTTAGAAGGAAAATGTGATTCCTTTCTGAGTCTGGTATCTATCCATTGCTATTGCAAATCCTGTTTCAAATGTAGCATATTGGGATTATAGGCCTCAACTGGTAGTGCCTGTGACATTTCCCTGAGGTCAAGGGAATATCTTCCTTCTTAGGTCTCCATATTGGGTGTCTTTCTTTTGGTGTTTAACACAGACATTGTCCCATTAAAATATTAGCCATAATGAGTACAAGCAGAATTGAGACCATGGGACATGAAGAGTAATGTATTACCCTCCTTTCATCATGTACTGCATTTCTCAATCACCTGCACCCTGTTCCATGATACTAATAGGCCCAGCAGGAAATATTGTCTTAGCATTAAAGGAACATTTTCTCCTGTGGCTTATAAAAACAGTGGAAACATTTTTGGAGACATTATGGCACGTGAATTAAGTGCTAATTCTCCTTCCTTGTATACCACAGTCCAAATCCTAGGGAGGAAACAGCTACATTAGCTGCTTACCGATCCTTTGTAACATTTGGTGAATAAGTGCTGATCTGTCCCTTAAAAATGGTGAAACTCAGCAGTGGTGAATGTCATCCAGATTCCTTTAACTCTGTTACATTAGACTACCTATGAAGCAAACCCTATTGAGTCCAATAGAATATATTCCCAACTCAGCCTGCATAGGTTCAGACAATCTCTGATTTGTCTTCCTCAGAACTAGATAGGAATGTATGAGAAATTCATTTGTTTGTTTTTGATAATAATGTATGAAAATCCCCAAATTTGTTCACATTTAGGATGTAAAAACTCTAGAATTGTAGACAAACTGGAAGCAATTTACCCATCCAGGTCCAGGACTTTGAGTGCTTAACTCTTAAATCTCTGGGTTTGAATCCCTGCATTTTGAGTTGCTTATATGTTGAATTAGGGTTGTTCTTCTCCACTTCCCAACAGATACCTCAACTTTATGACCTCTGTAGGGTTGAAAAGAATAGTTGGAAATATTTGAATTTTTTAAAAAAAAACATGTTTTGAAAATCAAGAACCTTTGATGAGAAAAAGTCTGGACTTATTAGAATCATCACAGTTCAGGACTTATTCTATGCACCTGATCTTTATGTACAATTTAGTTTATTTTATTTACAATATTTACTAGTGGTTGTTTTATGTAGAAAAAGAGCATTTTATGTGCAGGAAACACTTTCTGCACATTTTTATCCTTTTTCCTGCATGGGAAATGCTGTTTTCTCTGCAAAACAAATACATGAAAATTTTGTGCACAATATATCCCAAATTAAGAATAAGCTTTAAAAGTGCATGGTTTTCAAATATTTCCTTGATGCAGAAAAAAAAATGTTAAAATTATTGTGCCTTCCTTCAAGAGGAAAATTACTGAAGAATTACACCCCTCTACTTCTGAGACAGGTATTGATTTCTCCATGCTGGAGGTAGCTGCAATTATCAAATCTATAAAAGGATTTTCTATCTTCTCCATTTCTTTCTTTGAAAAATTCCTAAAAAATATATTTTCTAATTTTGTCTCAATATTCATAGCTTCTATCTCTAACCAATCTAAATCACCCTTTCCTGAAACCCCCTCTATGATATATCTCAATTGATTTGCATAATAATACCATTTTAAATTTGGAAGTCCCAGGCCACCTTCTTTTTGACTTTTATACCAATATTTCTTATTAATCCTCGATTTTTTATTTCCATTACAAAAATTATTTAATATCTTTTGCCACTCCTTTAATTCTTCCTCTGATATTTTTATTGGTAACATTCTAAACAAAAAGTTAATTTTAGGTAAAATTTTCATTTTTACCACTGCTATTCTACCAAACCACGATAGCTTTATATTTTTGTAGTCCTCTAATTTCCTTTTTGTTTCTAATCTTAATTTCTTGAAATTTTTTTCCTGTAATTCTTGTAAATTTTTTGTAATCTCTATTCCTAAATATTTAATTGATTCTTTTATTTTAAGTAATCCTCTTTTACTACTTATAAATTTTTGTACTTCTTCTTTAGTATAATTAAATAACATTATTTCTGATTTGGCCCAATTTATTTCTAATCCCGTCTTCTCCCCAAACTCTATTAAATGTTTATCTATCCTATCTATCTTTTCAATTGGATCCTTAATTGTCAACAATGTGTCATCTGCAAATAAGCTTATTTTATTTTTTTCCTTAACTCCAATTCCTTCCAAATTCTCATCATTTCTTATCACATTCGCTAACATTTCTATAACTATTGCAAATAAAACTGGAGATAATGGACATCCTTGTCTCGTTCCTCTTGTTATTTGAATCTGTTCTGTAAATCCATCATTTACCATCACTACAGATGTATTATGTGAATACAATTGATTTATTAACCCTTTAAATCTCTCTCCTAATCCTATTTTATTTAAAATTGTTTTTAATGCCGGCCATTCCACACAATCAAAGGCTTTAAATATATCTAGGGCTAAAATTCCAGCTTTTTGTTTATCTCTGTCCATTATATTTATTTTATTTATCGTTTTCCCTATTAAATTTGCCATCTGTCTTCCTTGAATAAAACCACATTGATCTTTATGTATATACTTATAAATAAATTTATTTAACCTCTTCGCCATTATTGCTGTCAAGATTTTTGCATCTTGATTTATTAAAGATATTGGTCTATAAGAACCTGGATCCATAGGATCCTTATTTGGTTTTAAAATTAATATTATTAGTGACTGCTTCCATGATAATGGAATTTTTTCACCCCTCAATATACTATTATATAACACTTTTAGTTTAGGAATTAAACCTTTTTTAAATGTTTTATAATATTCTAGACCTAGTCCATCCAATCCTGGTGATTTTCCTCCTTTTAAATTATTTATTACTTCTTCTATTTCCTCTTCTGATATCATTTCTTCCATCAATCCTTTATCTTGTTCTGTTAGTCTTACTTTCCAATTTTTATTAATATACTCCTCTATGTTCTCTAAAGATTTATCTTCTGCTGAATACAATTCTTGAAAAAATTCCTCAAATATTTTTAATTTCTCTTTCATCAACCTTTTTTCTTTACCAAATTTATCTTTAACTACGCCAATCATATTTCTAGTTTTTTTTGATTGTACTGATTTAGCCAGCATTTTAGAATTTTTATTACTATATTCAAAATATTCCCTTTCCAAGTATATTAGATTTTTCTGAACTTCGTCCATTTCTATCTTTTCTAATTCATCTCTTTTTGCTTGTAGTACTATCAATTTCTGTTTAGTTCTTTCTATTATATAATCATTCTCTAGTTCCTTTATTTCTTTTTCTAATTTTAATTTTTTTTCTCCTAATTGTCTCTTTAATTTGCTTGATTCTTTAATGCATAATCCTCTTACCACTGCCTTCATTGTATCCCACAATACATCTTGTGTTACTTCCTTATTGTTTATATCCCAAATTTCTTGCCACTCCTTCTCTATTTTATTTACTATCTCCTTATAATTAAATAACTTAGTATCCAGTCTCCACCTTTTTGCTTCTCTATAATTCCTTTTCATAGAATTATCAAATCTAATAAGCAGTTAAAACAGGTAAAAGTCCCCCCCCAGTTCATTGTACAATTCACACATTTTTAAAGTGTTTTTTAATCCATGATGAAAAAAACCTGAGGTTTTATCTATTTGAATGATCAAAGAAATTGATTTGACAGATTTTCATTTCCCATGTGCTTGATAACCCAGTGTTCCTGATGACTTTTCTGTTTATTAAAAAAGAGAATAGGCCAAGAGATATGGGGACAGTTTATCACTATGTAGCAAGTCACTCTTCCTCCTGACTTTGAATCATTTTGTGTGGACTGCATATCATCTGATTTCTTTTTAAACTAGAGCTTTCAGAATCAGACTATAAAGGATGAAATGAGACTGATTAGGATGAGAAAATTTCTCAGTCTCAATTTAATTGTTTCTCTCCAATCCCACTTCCTCCCTACTCTTCCTATTAAGAAACTTTTATTCTCCTCCCATCGAAAACTATGGAGTTCCCACTCCCCCCATGCTTTCTTTTAAAACATCCCTCCTTTAATCTATGCATTTTCCCTTAGACTAAAGCATGCTTGTATCTATTTTTTTTAAAAAAACAATCTTTCCATTTTATTTTAAAAAAATATAATTGCTTCAGCATATATTCTATTTCTCTGATTCACCCTATTCATCAGGCAAATGTCTGGATTTTGGAGGCAAGATGTACTTAGTCTCATAAGAAGTCTCAAGAAAAGCAAAATGGATACTTTCATTTTCCCTCCATCATTGTTCAGGGCACATTTTATCCAAATGTTTCCTGTCACAAAGTCTGAGCCCTATAGAAAAAGACTTAAGGCAGATAGGATTTAAGGCTTGTAGAAAAAAAATCAAATAAAATCAGTTCTTTCACAAAAACCCCTATTGGAAAAGTATTGTATAAATATCTGCTCAAAAACATAAAGACAGTTCATGCAGTGTTAATTGTCATCATGCTTTGTTTTCCTAAACGTGAGACCTCATAGGTAACAGAGATGGAACAGATTAAATAAACAGCTAAGCTTGATATCTAGATCAGCTTTAAAGTTAAGTTGCTTTCTGAAGTAACTAATTTAAGCAGAAACAGTTTGAGCTTTATTTCATACTTCTCTCTCCCACTGTATGACCTTATATAGATGATTGGTTTAGTATTTGATTTTGATCATTTTTCTCTTCCTTCAAAAAGTTTTGATTCATTGCGAAGTTAAGAGCTTCTTCAGAAACTAAACATTAAAAATAGGATTGACAAAAACAAATTAATTATTACGATTAAAATGATTCTGTAAAAGTGTCCTGAGATCCATAGTTCTGTGTGCATCTTTGTATGGGCATGATTAGCTGTGATTGTTATTAATACCAATTACTAAAATGCAATGACTACTCTAAAAGTAACAGAAAAGTCACATTAAAAAAAACTTGAAACAAAAAAAGATGGAGAAGCATTATAAAAAGCAAAACAAGCATACACAAGACTTTCCAAAGAAAAACAAACATGGTAGCTGCAAAGGTAAATCTTAGTTCTAACTAAACTCTTAGAGTTCTTCAAGATTTTTAACTAGAATGTGAACAGGGTTGATCTAGGTATCTGTGGTATTTAGAATTTTCTACCAGAGAGCTCTTGTGGTCCACCAAACCACAACCCTCAGGGTTATCTAAGATGCAACTGTGTCCATTAATGTGGTATCAAAGCGCTATATGTGTGTAGTATAAAAGGGATTGTAGACCACAGTGACATCTCTTTTTTTGAACTGTATTGCATTTGAGTCCCATACAGAGAGAAAAGTATCATATAAATTAAATGAAATAATTAAGGTCCTTCCTCAATGTGCAATGGGTCTACATGGCCAGGGTCTTCTTCAGACCTCAGCACACTGAGCATGAAGGTCTGAAAATGAGTTCTAAACCTATTTGACTGAACAGATTTAGAAACTTTCATGGAACCCTGATAAGACAAGGTCATCAAAATAAAACACAACCGGTAAGTTGGCTTGATACTTCATTTCAGAAAAGAGCTTGTAAAAGTTACTTTTTTATATAACAACTCCTAGAAGTCCCCAATGGGAATGGCCAAAGGTAATGCTAGTGAGCTCTGATCCTGAGGAATAAATATGATTTATGCAATCTCTGCATCTGAGCAGCAAGTGTAGGGAGGCAGGAAGAATATTGCTCTATCAGAACGACAAATCTGATTCTGATCACACCGGATCTTATCTGATTTTGAAAGCTAATTAGGGCTAGGCCTGGGTTAGTATTTTGATGTGAGATCAGCAGGAAATGCCAGGGATTTCCAGGTAGGGCTAGAGCATAAGCCTGACTGAAACTCTGAATAGAACTACAATCAGATTTGAAAATACTAGGTTAGATGGACCAATGGTCTCACTCCAGATAATCAGATGCCTTAAGTAAACCCATAAAGAGAGCATGAACACAAAGTATATTGGGCCATAGTAAATAATGTCTAGTGCCCCTAGACATGGAGTTTCAATTTAGCCTCTGTGGCTAATACTTATTGATAAATATACATGCATTTCTCTTAAAGCCACCCAAGCTAGTGGCTTAAGAACAAAGAAAAGTGTGTTTCATCTTCATTTTTAAGGCATAAAAGCTACATTCACACTTCACTAATGGATATGCAGGTCAGAACACCTTTTTCCTTTGCACTGAGTGCTTCTACCGAACCGTCTGGCTCCAGCACAATGCATGCTCTGCACTTCAAATAATACTTACACTTACACTTATTAATGGGAGATATGTATAAAATTTTAGAGAAAATGGGAACTGAATTGATTTTATTCCCTTTTTAAAAGGTGATTCCATTGGTAATTTACATAGTTTAACATCCATATCCTGACTTCATATACTCACCTGGGAAGCCCAACGTCAAGTTCCTCAAGTGTAGATAAAATATTTTTGGACTTTGAAGCCTGCCACAAAGGAGGTCTTAAAATTGTACAGCACTACCTGTTAACTACCTGATAACTTAAGTGCTTTGGATTTTTCAGTATTATGATTTCAACCAGTCCAAACCCAGTACTCTCAAGGCTAACATATTCCCCTCTTCTCTGATTCAGCTGTCAAAGATGTGAGAGAGAGACATCTTATAATGAATTAAGATCAACATGGGAAATGGATGACTTGAAGAGACCTTTAAGCAGCTGGCCACATGTGGAAACCTATTTGGCTTGTGGTGAAGGTTAGTCCCCAAGAGTGACTTTAGATGCCTCCTTTTACCTTAAGAACTTCTTTGTCAGTTTCAGAACAACTTTTATCTGGGCTGTCAGTAGGGATCTGAAATTCTGTCAGTCTCAGACCCTTTTCGCACAGCATTGAGCATCGCACACATGTGAGGAGCAGTCCACATGATGCACTCATATTTCCTTGATGCTCCAGGGCCCGGCAGGGACCGCTCACACATTTTTCCATTTTTGGCTTGAAGCCAAAAACGCTGTGCGGTCGCACATCACTCCAGGGCCCTGCACACTTACCTTGAATGTGGAGCCTTGGGAGCCAGGCTGGTCATGCTTCCTGTCCAGTGTGAAAGGAATAGGTGGGGCTTCTGTGTGAGCAGGAAGCTCATGTGGAGCTGAAGAAGCAGGGAAGCAAGAGCCTTTCTCTGGAGGCTGCTCATGGGAGCACCACACCCCAGAGCCAAAAATAGGTGAGTTGCGGAAAGGGCCTCAGTCCTGTTGCATTTCTCCAGCCCCACTTGTTTTCGGTATCTGCTCTTTGTTTTGTATCAAGTTGCAATTCTTTGTGCACTCTCCTCTCAAGGGTATCGATGCAGAAGTCCCCCCCCATTTTAAACAGAAAAAAAGTACACAATTTAGTTTACATTCTTATTGTATATATTTTCCCTACTAAGATGTGTTTGTGCACATTTTTCAAAGGTATATATTTTCAGACTGGATGCATGGTTTTCTGTCTATTTTATTTCTCCAAATGTACTGCATGTTTTGAAAGATGTGATTCTTTTGGACACAGACTGCATTTTATCTCAGGTGGGAAATGCATGCTTTTACTGTAAACTATAACCCACTAAAATTCTTTTCCATAGTTGTCAGATAAAACACCGACATTCACTGTTTCCAGAGAAGCCATGGACTGTCTCCTGTTACTCACATGTGTAAAAGGAGCCAGTTTCTCTTTTGATTTGGAGATACTGAATGCACATAGCATCAGGTGGCAAGAGTTATTAATGAGGAAGAACAAACAAATTAGGAGAGCCTGCACCAGTTTACCTTTGCCTGAGCCTTGTGGGAAGGTGAAGATTTTGTTCCCTCCTCTCCACTAGTCAATTAATTGAGTGTAAACTACTTTCACATTACATATTCAGTTTGAAGGAACTGAAGCAAACCAAGCATGAAGGGGGAAAGCGGGAGAAGGAAATTGAATCTAGGACATTTCAAAAGTGACTAAAACAACCAAGACAGTCTCTGTCAAATTGGGACAGTTGAAGGGTATGTATAAGGTCTAGTATGACATATGTGTGGGTGCTACCACCTCTTAGATAGGCTTTTGGTCTGATCCATCATGTCTCTTATGTTCTTATTACCAAGGCCATTCTTGTTAGACAGAAGAAAATTAAACAGTGATGACATGTTCCTGATCCTTAGGCCCTTCTTCTGTTCAATGTTTGAGCCCTATAATAAAAAAAAATGTCAAATAAATTGTAAAATAGGCATTACAGTGTTAAGACAAAAGGGAAAATTTTCATATTTTCTTCTTAACACTGAGAGGAGAAACATCTATTAAAGCCATATAGACTAAAAGCAACTTGCAGGAATGAGAATTCTACATCATTAGATTTGGAAGAAATCAGTGCAGTGGCACAGAATATAAAGAGGCCAAGTTTAGCTGTATATGTGTGGTGGGAACATGCCAGAGAAAGACAAATTCTCAATTACAGCTGAGTAAATAATTCAAAACCAAAAATACATAGTGGATCCACTGAACAAACACAGAAGAACCTCTGTGCAGACACCAGCATTCCACTTTCTAGATTCTATTATAGCCCTTCGTTAACACTCTGATCTCAATAGAGATCTTAAATTGATATATCACATCTGCAATTTTATTTTCAGGGTTTTTTTTAAGACTCTATAGAAGAATTGAGTGTGGCTGAGAATGCATATCACAAATCAGTGGCAGAGAGGCCTGACTATCAAGAGAATCCAGTAGAATTGGCCCCTGGAAAACTTTGGTTTGTGGCAATGTTGCATAAGGTAAAAAATAATATTTGTTTTAGTATTCTGCCCTCCTTGAGATTGTAAACTGCATTGAAGACCCTAGTGGGTAATGTGCTAAGTAAATCAAACAGAAGAATAAATATAATGCTAGGATTTTCATCCTGGCTAGGATAAAAGCTGTTTGTCTGGAATATATCATGGGTGTTGTTGTCGTTGTTTTCCAATTAAAAATTTCTGCAAAAATTTCAGATTGTTCCCACATGGAAGCACCAAAATATAGAACTGGAGTATATTTCATGAGAAAACATTTGAACTTTCTTTTAGGAACTGTTCTTCAGGATGAATAGATTGTAATCTCAGTGCTATAGATTTCAGGGGGGTAAAGGAGTCAACAAAAAAGCAAACAAGTAATTAATGCGAGCCCAGGGAAACTTCAGGCTTCATTCCTACATTGTGATCCCACACAGCTTTAATACTACTGGAACTGCATGAGCCAAGCCAATTAAATGCACCCTTTTTTTCAGTGAATTGCTGGCTTCTGTTGAAGCTGAGCAAGAATCAGAACTATGCAAATGGTACCATCCGCAAGATTCTGGTACTACTCGTACATACCTAATATGCCTGTAAGATTGCACCACAGGAAAATACCTTCTGTACTTTTGGATGTTGTATGTGAAAGTGATCAACTCACAAATATATCCCAATCCATTGCATTTAAAGGGATTTAGGCCATTTCCGCACTAGACTGTTATAGTTTTAGTGCTATTATTCTACTTTCAACATCCTATGGAACCCCCGGGGCTTGCAGTTTAGGGGGAGGCATTTAGAATTCTTAGCCAGAGAGTTCTTTGGCCTCAGTAAACTACAAACCCCAGAATTCTACATGATGTTGAAAGTGCAATAATAGCATTACAAAAGTGTAATGCAGAAAGTCCCATACATATGACAGCACAGTGATAAAGACAGTTAGAGGGAGTAGTGGCATAGAATACATTGATCTATTACCAAGGCATCCAAATGCTTTACTATAAGATGTGAAATGGGTATTTTTTTTTTTCATTTACAACAGTTTTGTTAGGCTGATTTCAGGTATTGCAAGAAAACATTTGGCTGTCATGTCCCAGATAGACCAGGCAACAAATTAACAGGCAGGAGAAGCAGAGCTTTACTCACAGAAGGGAGAGAGAGGGAGTAGTCCACACAAACCCAAATCCAAGCCAGGAGACCAAAGCAATTCCTGGTCCAAAGGCCCCTCCCTAAACTGGAAACCCTTGGATTCCATAGGATGTTGAAAGTGGAATAATAGCACTAAAACAGTCTAGTGTGGAAATGGCCTTACTTTTTATTAGGCTTGGGCACAATCATTGCCCATATTGATTTTAGAATCATAGAAATGTAGAACTGGAAGAGACCACACGGGCCATCCAGTCCAACCCCCTGCCATGCGGGAACACCCTCAAAGCATTCCCAACAGATGGCCATCTAGCCTCCGCTTAAAAACCTCCAAGGAAGGAGACTCCACTACACTCCGAGGCAGCATATCCCACTGCCGGACAGCCCTGACTGTCAGGAAGTTCTTCCTGAGGTTCAGGTGGAATCTCCTTTCCTGCAGCTTGAATCCATTGCTCCTTGTCCTGGTCTCTGGAGCAGCAGAAAACAAGCCCTCTCCTTCCTCTACATGGCATCCCTTCAAATATTTAAACATGGCTATCATGTCCCCTCTTAACCTTCTCTTCTGCAGACTAAACATACCCAGCTCTCTAAGTCTAGCCTCATAGGGCATGGCTTCCAGGCCTCTCACCATTTTGGTCGCCCTCTTCTGGACTTGCTCCAGCTTGACCATGTCCTTCTTGAATTGGGGTGCCCAGAATTGGACACAGTATTCAAGATGAGGTCTAACCAAAGCAGAGTAGAGTGGTACCAGTACCTCCCTCGGTCTAGACACAGCCAATCTAGATGCAGCCGAGAATGGCATTGGCTTTCTTGGCTGCCGCATCACATTGCTGACTCATGTTCAGCTTGTGATCTATGAGGACTCCTAGATCCCTTTCACACGTACTGCTATCTAGCCACATCTCCCCCATCCTATATTTCTGTATTCCATTTTTTCTACCTAAGTATAGGACCCTACACTTCTCTCTGTTGAATTTCATTTTGTTAGCCTTGGCCCAGCTCTCCAATCTATCCAGGTCATTTTGAATTTTGATCCTGTCCTCTGGCGTATTAGCAACCCCTCCCAATTTGATGTCATCTGCAAATTTGATGAGCATACCCTCTATTCCCTCATCCAAGCTGTTGATAAAAATATTGAACAGCACTGGGCCCAGGACAGAACTCTGTGGCACCCCACTAGTCACTTCTACCCAGGATGAAAAGCAGCCATTCGTGATCACCCTTTGGGTTCAATCGGTCAACCAATTACAAATCCAAATAACAGTAGCCCTGTCCAGCCTGCATTTTACTAGCTTCTTTGCAAGAATGTCATGGGGAACTTTGTCAAAGGCCTTACTGAAATCAAGCTATGCTTACACCCACAGCATTCCCTTCATCTATCAAGCTAGTAACTCTATCATAAAAAGAGATAAGATTAGTCTGGCATGACTTATTTTTGAGAAATCCATGTTGACTTCTAATGATTACCGCGTTGCTTTCTAAGTGATTAGAAACTGACTGCTTAATGATCTGCTCCAGGATCTTTCCGGTTACTGATGTCAGGCTGACTGGGTGATAGTTATTTGGGTCCTCTTTTTTTCCCTTCTTGAAGATGGGGGCAACATTTGCTCTCTTTCAGTCTGCTGGAACTTCTCCTGTCCTCCAAGATTTCTCAAAGATTATAGCAAGCGGTTCCGAAATGACCTCTGCCAGCTCTTTTAATATCCTAGGATGCAATTCATCTGACCCTGGAGACTTGAATTCATCCAATGTGGCCAGGTATTCCTGTACCACCCCTCTACCTATTATGTGCCTCATTTCCCCTGCTTCCTCCCCTGCTCCCCAACCGCCAGGTTGAGTGCTTGTATCCTTCTGAGGAAAAAATGAGGCAGAGAAGGTGTTAAGTAGTTCTGCCTTTTCTCTTCCCCCTGTGAGTAATTCGCCATCTACTCTGCGCAGCGACCCTATCATCTCCTTCTTTTTCCTTTTGCTGCAGACATATTTAAAAAAGCCCTTTTTATTGTCTTTAATGTCTCTGGCCAGCCTAAGTTTGTTCTGTACTTTAGCCTTTCTGACCTCCTCCCTACATCTCCTGGCTACTTGCTTAAATTCTTCTTTGGTGGTTTCCCCCTTCTTCCATTTCCTGTACATGTTTCTCTTAACACTTAGCTCAGCTGAGAGTTCTCTAGTCAATCATTCTGGTTTCTTCAGATGCCTTCCATTTTTCCTCCTTATTGGCACAGTTTTAGACTGTGTCTTCAGTATCTCCTTTTTAGGAACTCCCATGCCTCCTGAACTCCTTTCCCTTTCACTATTCTTGACCACGGAAGTCCACCCAGCAGCTCCCTAAATTTACAGAAGTCCACTTTTTTAAAATCTAAGATGAGTGTCTGGCTACAGTTATCTTGTCCTTCCCACTGAATGCCAAATTCCAATAGGGCATGGTCACTCCCCGCTAAAGATCCAACCGCTTCTACCTCGTTAACAAGGTCATCCCTGTTGGTCAGGATCAGATCTAGAATATTTGATCCCCTTGTGGCCTCTTCCAGCTTCTGGACCATGAAATTGTCTGCAAGACAAGCAAGAAACTTGCTGGACCTTGCTGTCTTGGCAGAATTTGACTGCCAGCATATATCTGGGTAATTGAAATCTCCTATTATTACTGTATCTCTCCTTTTTGAATGTGCAGTCATTTGGTTGAGGAAGCCATCATCAAAGTCCTCAGCCTGGGTTGGAGGTCTGTAGTAAACCCCCACCTGAATATCCCTACTGTTTCTCACTGCCTTAATTCTTACCCAAATGCTCTTGACCTGGCTTTCTGGGTTTAAATCCCAGATCTGTTCACAGGTGAAAATATCGTTGACATACAAGGCTACTCGTCCTCCGTTCTTGTTTGGTCTATTTTTACAAAATAGGCTATATCCCTCTATTCCTATATTCCAATCATGAGACTCATCCCACCAGGTCTCAGTGATACCTATTAAATTATATTTATTTTGTTGTACTAGGACTTCAAGTTCATCCTGCTTGTTTCCCATACTCCATGCATTAGTGAAGAGACACTTAAGTCCCCGATCCCTTCCTGCAAGTCCTGTATTATTGTTTCTACTCCTCCTGCCATTGGCCGCTTATACTACTTGTCCAGTATCATTTGGGCCTTTCCCCCCCGTGCTCGCCGATTCCTTTCCTGAATAATATTGTCTCCCTCCCCAGTGGAACTTAGTTTAAAGACCTCTTAATCCTCCTGTTTGCAAAAACATTCCTGTCAAGTTTTGTGAGGTGCAGTCCATCCCTCGCCAGAAGTCCACGTTCATGGAAATTCAGGCCATGTTCCAAAACCCCAAACCGTTGCCGGCAGCACCACGTGCGAAGCCAGTTGTTGACCTCTGCTATTGCCCTTTCCCTATGTGTGCCATATCCTTGAACAGGGAGGAGAGACGAAATGACCACCTGCGCACCAAGGTCCTTAAGCTTCATCTCCGTATGCTCGTGGTCCTTTGCGATGTGGTAAAAGCTGCTCCTCGCAGTGTCATTGGTTCCAACGTGAACCAAAATGAGGGGCTTATGGTCAGTGGGTTTGGCCAGCCTGGTTAGCCTCTCCATTATGTGGTTGATCCTGGCCCCAGGAAGACAGTTAAGGAGTTTTCAGCTAATCTGATACACCAAATAATACTGATAACATTTAATAATTTCCTATTCACCCTTTAAAAACCTGTTCTATCCAGTCCTTAGATTGTTTTCTTTCCAGCCCAGTTTAATCATAAAGGTTATTCCAGTCAGTCAAGAATCACATAATGAACTGGATATCATAACAAGATATTGCTGTGCAGGGAATCATATTCTGCTATGTGGTGACAGCACTGGGGAAAACAAGCCTATCAAGAATGAGAAGTGCAGTACTTCTTACATCTGGTGATTTTAGCCAATTAAGCAGTGATATTCTTACTCTGAACATCCTGACTCTTTTTATCTACTAACAAAGTATTCTTCATAAAATTCACCAAAGGATGGGTGTTTTGTAGTAGTTCCAAAAATTGTTCAAACTGTACTCTGTTTGAGCTAAGCCCTATTCATAATTCATTCCAACTGGGTTACAAACAACCAGCATCTTATTTTAAGAGGAAACTATGCCAAGATTTTAATTTACTTAATTTATTAATTGGATATTAGGAAAGCAAACCAAAGGTAGCATAATTCTGTACTCCAGCCTATTTTATTTCAGCAGCAGCAGCAATTTCAGCTTCCATATCATATTGCTTTCCTCATGCACGGTTCACATTTATGTTCCATATCTTAGTTACGTCTTGTCTGACCAGCCTGGAGCTATAAGCTACTAGTCTGGAACCAAGATCAATCTATAAAATGTCAAAATATAATGAGAAAGAGTGGAGGAAGAGACTGCAAAACTTATTGAGATGGAACTGGTATATGAAGTTGTTCACCTTCTAAGTCACTGCTTTGAATTTCCTTGACTTAGTAATGAACGTGCTCTTCCTCTTTATTATTTCAACATTGCTTGGTGACCTGTGCAAAATACAATTTTGGTCTTAGTTCAGTTATTTGTTGACTACTGTCCATATTATATAATGCATCACTTCAGTTGATATTAATTTAATTTTTCACTGCTCTGGAAATATTGGAAGAGAATTCCAAGTGGGGAAAATGATGATGTATCAGAAAATCTTATACATCGATGTGTATTATTATCAGATTACAAAAGAGCATATCATTTCTAACCATTTCTGAAATATTTTCTTTCATCAACAATATGAATTCAACGGAATAATTGAATATACTTTTAAGAAATAACTGTAAGTGGGAAAGACAGATTTTTGGACGAATGTTGCAAAAACTTTCTGAAGAAATTTGAGGTAAATATTTTGTTAGCAACAGATATTGAAGGGATTTTCTAGGTGATCATGGCATTTTGCCCAAAGGAGTCATGAACTCCTCACTGCTGTTCTTCTAGTCTTTTCTGCCTTAACTTGGCAGAACCTAAATTGGCAGTGCTGCTGCCAGAGCCAAAAGAACCATTCTGCTGAAATCCAGTGGCATAAAAATTGTGACCTTTTCGTTCTTCCCTACCCTCCTGCTCTGTGGATCACTGCCGCAATTGCCAATGAATTTTAAAAGGTAACGATGGTACTGAAAATCTCAGTGATAAATCACCAAATCTTACCAGTGCTCGCACAGTGCTCAACACATGATCCCTTTCTGTAACTCACCTTCTCTTGGTGCTGGGGTGCGGGGATCGTGCAAGCAGCCTCCAGCGAGAGGCTCTCGCGTCCCTTCAGCTCCACATGAGAGCCCTCCCTCTTCCTTCCTCAGCACAGCCTGGGAGTTTCCCAGGCTGCGCTGGGGCAGGAAGCGCAACCGCTACAGCTCCAGAGGCTCCACAAGCACAGCAAGTGTGTGCGGGGCCCTGGAGCAAAGCACAATCACTCACCATTTTTGGCTGAAAGCCAAAAATGAAAAAGTGTGCAAGTGGTGCCTGCCCTACCCTGGAGTGTCACGTGATTGTGAGTGCATCCTGCAGATCGCTCCTCACAATCGAGCAACGCTCCAGGTGCCCTTTCACATGGCAAATGCCATGCGAAAAGGGCCATGGAGATGTTTAATCTTGTAGAATCATAGAATCTAGAGTTGGAAGAGCCCCTGCCATGCAGAAATACACATCTAAAGCACTTGTGAAAGATGCCATGTGACTTCTATTTAAAGAAGGACCCTCTGAGGCAGTCTGTTGCACTAATGAGCAGATCTTACAGTAAAAAAAAAAGTTCTTTCTCAAGTTTTGATGAAATTTCTTTCCTTGTGATTTAAATCCATTGGTTTGTGTTCTAGTCTCTAAAGGTCAATCCATCTTCTACATGACATCTCTTCAGATATTTAACGATAATCGTCAATCCATCTCTCATTTTTCTCCAAGTCAAACAAATCCAGACCCCTAAGTCATTCCTCATAACATTTGGTTTCCAAACTTTTGATCATCAGGTTGATCTTCTCCAAATGCATCCCAGTTTGTCAGTATTCATCTTGAACCTGTGATACCCAGAATGGACACACTTGTAAGTCTGACCAAAGCAGAAAAGTGGCACTAGTATTCTCCTCAGTAGGGACACTACACCTTTGTTGATGCAGTCCAGAATTGCATTGTCTCTTTTGATTGCTGCATCACACTGTTGACTCATGTTTAGTGTGTAGTCTACTAAGACCCCCAGCATTTTTCTCATGCACTATTTTCAAACTGGGCATCACCCATCTTGTATTTATATTTTTCATTTTTACTGACTGGATTTAGTACCTTATATTTATATCCATTGCAATATATTTGGTTAGTTTGGGCCCAGTGCTCCAGTTGGTTATGTTTGTTTTGAATTCTGATCCTGTCCTCTCAGGTACTAGGTAAACCCTCCCTGCAATTTGTTGTTATCAAACATAAAAGAGACTCCAAAATAAATATGGTGGTACCTTTCTAGGAGTTTTGTAAGACAAGCAATATTTCATATTAGGGGTATAAAGTATATTCAAAAATATTTTTTTAAAAATTCACAAAGCACTCTTTTTACTGTTAAGAATCTTTGACAGGAAGAATCCTGGACTGAAAATAAATCTGTGTACTTCAGGACTTATTCTGTGCAAAATTCACACAAATGCAAAAAATATGATCTCCTGTTCAGAAAAGCTGTTTTCCTGCAGGGACAATGTGGTAACTGGGGAATTATTCTACACAAATGGCGTTTTTCTACATGTGGATCAGGATTTTCAACATAGAAAATATTGGTGTTTTTTTTTTTAAAAAAAAATGCAAATCAACCATATACAAATTTTGCACACAATAACACCAGAATTAGAAATACACTTTGAAAACTGCATGGTTTTCCGAGATTTTCTCACAGTGGGAAGAAAATTGCTAAAATAACTTGTTGCTTAAATTGGGAACAAAATCAGTACAGAATTGCACTTCTGTTTCTTATCCATCTTTATCACATCCCTAGTTTTAGCCAATTGTAAAATAAGTTATCTGGATGGAAAACTTTGTCAAATTTAATTCAACAATGAGTTCAAGCAGATGCAAAATCAAGTACTAGAATGTAAATATGCCTAATAGTTCTCGAGAGACTAGCTCTTCATACCTATGAGGACAAACCAGTGCAAAAAAACTAGTAAAACCAAAAGATGCAAAAGTATAGAATGGACAGGTCCAAGTGTTTCAGAAGATTCTAGGCCAATATCTGACAGAAGACAGCAAGTGTTAATAAAAATAAACTCTGAATTCATCAAACTGGGGGAAAAGTCTCTCCTAGTCCACATATAGTGTTTGTGCATCTCAAAATTGCAAGCAACCAAAAAAAGAAAATGAAGCAGTTTAGGTGAACAAACCTTATCATATATCTTGGAATGTCAAATGCTCACCTCCCAAACTTCTGTCTCAGTTACATCTTGGTAAGTAAATATCAAATGGAGGTGGAACTTGCATGACTGAATGTTACACTTTACAGGTGAAGTGTGCAACTGTGGAATGGTAGGGGACCACACTGGTTCCCAAGAAGACCATGGAGAGGAACTCTCCCACTGCACCCATCTTTAAAAACAGGTAAACAAACAAACAAGATTGTTTGCCTCAAACATGGGGCACATTTCACCATGTTTTTGGAACTTCCTAGGACAACAAGAAGTGAGTGAAAGCTGCTTCCTGACCACCTTAGTTTTTGTTTTTTTAAAAAAGCATTCTCTTGGGCCTAAATTGTTCTAGGTGGGCCCTCAAACATGGTGGAAATGTTTTCCACACTCTCAGAGGGAATTTTCAGAGGTTTTTCTTGTTTCACTTTTTAAAAAAAAAAACACTCTAGGTTCCTGGGATGCTCCAAACATGATAGAAATGCCCTTTACACCCTCCAAGGGCATTGGGGGCATTTTAGAGCAAAAATTTGACCCCAGGGGACCCTGGGAGTCACAGAAATAGCATGGGGCCACATGAAGCCCATGGGCCAAACTTTGCCCACTCCAGTTTCCAGACTACCATCTCTTTGTTTAGTTTTCTTTTTACTTCTGTGTGTGTCCCTACATATGAGCAACAGCCACATCACAGAGAAAGCCAGATCACAGCTAACTAATCTGTTGATTTTTCTTTTGGGAGGGGGTTAATGTGGAATTTTGTTTGAGGTATTTTAGATTTGTTTTAATAGAGAAACATTTGATTATGCAAGCTCCTACTTCAAACAAGGCACAGGTTTACCAGATGATAGAGGTGAGTTGGTCTTACCTAGCAGATATCTTTTAACTAAATATGAATTGGTTCAGATACCCCATTTACCTTCTTGCTACAATCTCTTTCAGGAACTTGTTCAGTGTTGTTTGCATTTAGACATTCCAAATTCAGAGTGGAAGTCTAAAAGTAATTCCTGAAGGAAATCCAGAGACTATCCCATTCTCTGTCAGGTCTCTAACTGAAAAGCTTTGCAAACGATCTGTTTTGAAGTCCCTATTAGAATTTGATTTTTGAGTTGTGGGGTTCGGCAGAGAGGACATGGCTATCTTCAGACATTGGAAAAAGTCACTGCTTTGGAATAAAACTCCCAGTAAATTGCCTTTCCACTAATGTTCTCAAGGCAGCATACACAGCTCTTATTTTTTTCCCCATTTTATTCTCACTACAATCCTAGCAAATAGGTTGGGTTGAAAGAAAATGACTGGCCCAAGATTAATAAGTAAGTTTCATATAGGAAAGTAAAGAATATCCATCATATTTCTTGGACTCAATGAGAAAGAAGGTATGGACACATCTAGACACCCTGTTGAAACACTGGTGATTGTCACAAGATCTCTTACTTCCTGAGCAAGAGTGAAATTATGTTTTTTCCCCATCAAGGTCTTATTAAGGTTTCTGTAATCATGCAAGAAATCTCTGTGTAAAATGAGTCTTCCTTTGTTAAGCAATAGCCACACTTATACACATATAGAAAATGAGCAAATAGAGAACAGGATTATTGATCAAAAGTTGCAAACAACCCACTTTTTACTTTTTAAAAGTCCATGGAAGGAGGCAGCAGCAATTTAGCTGACATAAAAAAATATCACTGGCTGCAAAAAAGAAAAAAGAAAAAAAAGAGGTCTCACAACTTTGAAAATGTCTTCAAAAACATGCACTAAAATAATCTTGTTATGTTGCCTACAATGAGAAATAGTTTGAAATTTTTCATTCTCCCTCACAAGAATGATATAAGCAAGTGTTTCCACCCTGATGCCCAAACAGCAGGGCTGGCTTTGAATATTCTTCAATTCTTTTATATTGTTTAAAAGAACAAATTGTTTTAAACCAGCCCTGTCCTCCACTCAAATTGTTCTTTACAATTGGGAGACTGAACTGGTTAAGGTCCTAGACAGTATTGTGGAGCTGCAGCTGCCTATTTACAAGAATCAGTGATGGTTGTGGTGGTAGACATTATTTATACTCTGTTTCTTCCTGGAAACATTCACTCAAGGCAAATTAAAATAAATACACTACTGCACAAATGTAGAGTTTTTAGCTACTAAAGGCATGGCCAACTGATCCTTATGATTCCCCAAAGAATCCTGGGAACTGTAGTTTGGGAAGGTCTTATTTTGATATTAGCATCTCTCACAGATACAAGAGAAGATCAAATCCCTGTTAAATGGATGCAAGTCTGAAAACTAGAGACGCTTATTTTTACTTCAGGATTTCTGCACATTTTATTTAGCATTTATATTTCCATTCAGTGTTGAATTATATGGAACTGTGTATGAGGGGCACCAGTACTCCACAGGATAAATAAAAGGAAAAATTGTAATTCTAATACAGTACTGGATAAACAGTTCTGTGTGGCCTGACTCCAACATCAGCACTTCATTTTAATGATAACTGCAGCTCTGGTGTTCATTCTGAAATCCTTAAATGTACTTAACAAGCTGTTTATGCTTGGAGTGTATTGAGTTTATGGGGATAACTAAATGAAGCAGATAAGTATATTATGTAAAACTGTATTCTGAAATGCTTATTCTAGCAGTTAGTATGCATCTGGAGTGAATTTGTAGACTGTTATGTAATGGTATCATGCATACTAAATAAAGGATATTCATTTTAATTTAGGAGTGCACAATTATATAGGAAGCACAAAGAAGTCAATGAGCCAATCTTGGACTGGGCACCATTAAAGCAGGTATAGCCATTTGGAATTCAGCATTAATATTTTATGCTTCCAAATGTCCCTTGTATACAGGTAATGAGCTATTCAGGCATGGATCAGCAGCTGTAGTCATTAAAGTTATACATCTATTATGTATATTAAAACTTTGTTTAACACCAGGGCCTTATTTTCCCCTTCCTCTTGGTAACAAACCATTTTCTCAAGTAAACACAAGGCCTGTTTGGAAGACTCAGTTTCATCCACGTAGCCAACATATATGCGTATGTGTTGAGGAGATTTTCTCCTCTTTTTTAGACCTCCCATCCTCATATATTTTTTAGCAACCGCATACCCACTGACATGTTATATAGGGAAATGACTAACACATACCAGCAATCAGTCCCTGAACATTTGCCACCCCCACAATTGTCTTTTACTCAGGGCTGTTTCTCAACTGTTGTATGCCACTCATTTACTTTACAACTGTCTGCCCTCCACTCATTTAAAAGCCAAGAGTATAATTCCTGTTCTGATTAAATATTAATTAATGTATTAATTAGTTATGTTTATAACAAGCTTAAGGCAATGTATCTGAAGGACCATTCTTTCCCATTCTGCCCATGTTTTTCATAACTTCTGGGGAGGCCTTTCTCTCTGTACCACCACGTTCCCAAGTATATATGGTGGGAAGACAGGCGAGGGTCTTTTCAGCAGCTGCTTCCAGGCTCTGAATCTTTCTTCCTAGAGAAGTTAGATGCACTATGCTATCCTTTTGTAAGCAAGTGAACACTTTTTTAGAAGACTGATTGCTCAGGGGGGAAAGGCCTTTCAGATTGTGCTATACTGTTTATTTTTGTTTTCTTTTAATTCCTTGTTAGCTTAATTATATTTTTGTATGGTATGAACTTTCAGAGAGCTGCTACAGACTAGGACCCTGGGAGACCAGAGTTTTAAACCCTGCTCAGCCATGGTGTTATGGCACCATGCACCCCCCATGATTGGCATGGTTTAAAAACTGGCAAATGACATTAGATTGGCACTATATTAATTGGCATTGATATAAATGATACCTGAGGTAATGACAAGGTCATGCTGGAAGAGACAAATTACTGACAATAAACGTGATGTGGCAAGGCAAGTCAGATGCATCTACCTCTTAAGGAAGAGACCTAGTCAGTTTCAGGACAATAGCAAGGCCACTCTGAATGCAATAGGCATGAAATACCAAGCTGGACTTTCAGAACCAAAATGCAGAAGTTCTTACCAAATTGTTATTATCTCAACCCTGGTCCCTGTACACCTGGATGCTTGCCTATTGTTTTTCCACCTCTCCACAATACTCGGCTATTATGACAACCATTATCCTCTTGTCCCTCAAACACTAAGACCATTAACTCTGTCCAGATCTCATTGTTTGTGTTGCAGCTCCCATTGCCCGCTTATCCAGGAGTATGAGTCATAGTCATACCCACAGGATATTTTGGGGGTACAAATATTCCTGATTTTAGGCTGTCCAGTGCAGTCTCTCACCATTCCAAATGCCATTCTGTCTGTCCAATTCCTTAACAAGAACTATCTTTAGGTTCTTGCCTAAACCATGTCACTTCTTTCTCTGCTCATCTCTGGGCTGGTAAATATCGCCCAAATTTCTCAACGTCCTCTATACCACTTTCCTCCCTTTCCTACAAGTTAGTCCTTCTGTGAGTGTGTGTGTTTGGGCTTTTGTGTGCCTGTGTGAATCTTGTCAATAAAACACATTTTTAGTTTACATTTTCATTCTCTAGTGTTACCCTGTTTACTGGGGGTCCTCGGAGGGACACCTAAATAACCTTACAATTACAAAAGATTGGGAAATTAGTCAAGAGCACTGGTTGGCACTACGAGAGGCAGGGTAACGCAGCAGGATCTTATAACCCAATGTTTATGGGGTCAGGCCAAGTAAAGAAGTAAACTGTGTTGGAAATAATGACTGATCTTTATTAAATACAGGCACACAATGTAAGCAACGCACACACACAGATAACTAAGGAAAATAAAGGTGTGAATATGATAGCAGGATTTTCAGAGGGATAGTTGGTTCGGTTGATACAAAACCTGTTCCTGAAGCCCAGAAAGAAGATAGAGAGCAATGCTGGGATTCAATGTGGCTCAGCACGTGGAGCTGAGGGAAGCTCACCAAGCAAAGTGACAGCAAGGCGGTCTGGAACTCGGGAGCGATCTGACAATGGTCTCAGAATAAGGGGTTTTTATAGAGGGAAATGTAACTGCAGGCTATGCCGTACTTGGGGAAAACAGTGTGATTTAGGAGTGGGACAAAGCTTTGGAAAGGTCAGAATTTAGCATGATTGGGTTAAGTCCGAATTGACAAAGAGTTAGCCAGTATGCAAATATTCAGTGCTTGGTAGTTGAGTATTCAGCTTGCCAGGTTGCCTGCTAAGGGCAGGGAGTCCTTTGTAAACAGTGTGCATACATAATGAGGGTGTTTGCAGAGAGATCTCCTAAAGCGAGGAATCTGGCTATTTCTGGCCTGCCTGGGTGGAGAACGGAATGTCCAGCAGTTAGTGGCTGAGCCTAGTTCTGTGCCTGTCCAGGGGCCTCACAAACACATGGAGAGGGGTGGTCGAAGAGAGCCAAATTATTGATATCAAAATGATATCTTTATGCTATGTCCAAGGAGGCCTAAACTGCAGTAACATTAGCTGGTTCTTTCCTACACGAACCTGTAAATACTGGTAGACAAGGCTTTGCTAAGTTACCCCTCTCTCATAAGCCTCCCATTTTGAGCTAATTATTTCCCACTTTCAAATGGAGGTACTGGCATTATGGGTTGGCCTTTGTGGCACCCATATTTTGGGATAACAATGGAAACCCACTGGCTGAACTTGGGCATCTCAGCCTCAGAGGAAATCAAGAGTAAACTCCCTCTGAACAAGTTTGGCCAAGAAAACCCTGTGATAGAGGTCACCATAAGTCAGAAATGACTTGAAGGCATGCAAGAACAACAACCATAAACAGAATTAATTTTAAAGCTGTATCAAGTTTAACCTTTGTAATTATCTCCTTGAGTCCCAGACTGAGGAAAAAGGTGAACTATGAATACATTTAATAATAATGACTGCAATCCTGTGTAAGCACTGTAGTTACAGTGCTGTGCAGTAAATCATGGTCTGAACACCAACATTTTTTCCTACTTGCCAGGAAGCAGCTGCTTCAATCAATGGGGGGGGTGCAGTTTACCTTGTCATTCAGGAAGCAGCTGGCTGCCATTCCTGGTCTCCCATGAGTGATCTCCAGTGTGAGAGATAGAAACACAACTATTTCTGCAGCTATTCTCCCTTGTGCTGCAAATCATTTACTTGAGGGAAAGGAGTGGGACAATCAGCCAGCTGTTTCTCAATTGACAGGGGACTGGACCCTCATCGATAGCAGCAGCTGCTTCCTAGTAAGTGGGGGTTGTGGGAATTGCATGTTGCCCATAAACTTTATACTAGGGGGTATGTGGGAATTGTGAATATGTAACAGTTACAAGTGCATAATTCTACATTACACATTCATAAGTACCATAGAGGATTCTGGCTTCATAATGACAATACATGGCTCTTCTCTCCACTTACTCCTGAACATCCCTGTGAGGTGCATCAGGCTGTGAATGACGTGAGAGTAACTGACTCAAGAGTTATCCTGTATCTTTCATGTAGGGAATATACAGAATTCTCATAAAATTTCTCACTGTCAAGATGAAAAGTTATGTCAATGTATCCACAATCCCTGTTTGGAATCTGGCATTCATGGCAAGATTATTCACTTCCTGCTCAAGAGGGAAATGATAATACTTCCATAATCCATGCAAGAAACTCCTGTGCAAAAATAGCAAACTACACACACTCACAACAGCAAGCAGAATATAGAATCAGCAATCAAAAAGATTCAAAAGAACCCATCTGAGGCATCTGCTTTTTAAAAATCCATGCAACATGGCACATATTTTGCATGAAAATCATTTGCACAAGAAACATCCTTGCAAATGCAAATACTTTCTCTTCTCTGACTGTCCCAGTGATAATTCGCCTCTTGACACACACTCACATGCAGTCAACAAGGCAAGAGAGAAACTTGCAAATAACTCTGAAATATGAATGTTTGCTCAGATTTCTCACTGAACTGTGGAAACTAGAAACTAGGGAATCTTACAGGTGGGCAGCATTGCAAAAGAATTCAACAATCTTGTATCTTCAAAAAAACCTTGTGGGTTCTTAAATCCATTCTGAACCAGGGACTGATGAATGCTGTGGCATTGGAGAGGTTGGTGAACTTGTCTGAGATTGGTAATAACATTATTAGTGTATTGCAACTGAGGAAGTCAACACAAAGATTGCTGAGAGATTTTCTAAAATCTCAAGAAGCAATGATATAACAAAATTAATAACCCACAAAACAGTGATAAAACAGTGACTTTTATTGGTCAACCAAAATGCACAAAGTACACCCCGCAAGCTTTCAAACCTTCATGGGCTTCTTCAGCAGGCAAAGATCAGGCAAGGAGGCATGAGGGGACAGAAGCAGAAACACAACATGGATTGTAAAGCATGTCTATAAAATAGAAAGAGGTGAAGAGACTGGACAACTCATATCAAATGCCAAAACCCCTGCCATAAGCAAGACATCCAGATGATCTGAAGAGTGCTGAGATTATATGTGTATATACGTGTGTGTATGTGTGCGTGCATGTGCACAGAGAAAGACTGAGAGTGAGACTGAGAGAGAATTTTTTTTTCCAGTAGAAAAAAGAAAGGAAAAAATTCTATAAATCTTTTTTTTTTTGTAGCACGAAATGCAGCAATGAAAGCCACGACACCCTGGCCCATTTGACTACTCTAGAAGACCCTGTGGTTCAGGAAAAGAAAAAAGAAAACCTGCAACACAACACATATGTGCACCTACAGAGCTAGAAAACAGATGAACAGAAATCCTTCTCCATCGTACCCAATAATCAAATAAATACACTGTGAAATATGAAATAATGTACAGCCCAAGCAAGAAGCAAGTACTTTTGATAAATCTTCAGGGAAAAGGAGTCATATATTTGTGACAACTCAGGAAATATAATTAATGCAGCCTCCTCAAAATAACGTAGTACTTCTGGAAAATGTTCAGGACTATGATTTAATAAGTATTCAAGGGAAATGCGTCATGTGAGTGTGGAGCCACAACAACAGTCATTGATTTGACTGCTCAGAGACAATATTCGGAGTGAAATCAACTTTTGATCTATTATTCTGTATGGGACTAAGCTAAATCTGACTGCTATTCCCAAATAAAGTAAACCCACTGGTTCAGTGCTATTTACATGCTTACCTTTAAGAAATTAAGGCCATTTCCACACTACACTGTGTATAGTACTATTATTCCACTTTCAATATCCTATGGAATCCTGAAGGAGTGTAGGGAGGGGCCTTTAGAATTCTCAACTAGAAAGCTCTTTGGCCTCAGTAAACTACAAGCCCCAGAATTCCACAGGATGTTGAAAGTAGAATAATAGCACTATAACAATGTAGTGCGGAAATGGCCTAAGTTAATAGTAAAAATGGAAATAATATTTGAAATTATTTGAAAAAAAAGTTGAGAAACATGTTTTCGAAGTGTTAGGAAACTGGGATGATGAGATTTCTGGACTGGTGAAAATCTTCTCAGTATGTAAAATTTGGCTGGGTTCTTTTGGGCAGGAAAGCACATTTCAGTGCAAAAATGCAGGCCAGAATCCTATATTGTCTTTATATATGTGTAAGCACTGTAGTTACAGTGCTATGCAGTGAATTCTGGCTCACCCTCCCATCCCCACTTACTGGGCAGCAGCTGCTGCAAGTAAAGGGGGTCTGTTCTCATCATTTGAGAAGCAGCTGGCTGCCATTTCCACCCCTCCCATGAGCAACCCCATTGTGATAGGTAGAAATAGGATCTCTGTTGCAATTCCCCTTCATACTGGAGATCATTCATGCTGAAGGGAGGTGTGAATAACAGCCAGCAGCCTTTCAAGCTACAAGGGAATAGATCCCTGTCAATTGCAGCAACTGCTGCCTCCTACAGTTTGGGGAATTTTCACAATCTTATGTAGCCCCTAAACCAGGAGCTATATAGGGACCATGAATATGTAGCAGTCACAAATGTGTAACTCCAGGTTACACATTCATAACTGCCATACAATATTCCAGCCATCATTTTCTGTGCATTTTCTGTGAAAAAGCTTATAAGCAAATTTTGCTCAGAAGAAAACCCCAACTACAGCATTTTTGTGCAGAAAAAAAAAGTTCAAATTTGTGCAACGTAAGTCCTAAACTGTGAATAGTGTTTGAAAGCTGCACACTTTTGAAGACTTTCTTGCTGTGGGAACAAACTTTTAAAATTATTTTTTGCTTCCTTGAAGGACAAGTTGGTGAAGAATACATTCCTGTTCAGCAGATCTGCTTTAATTGAGACCAACCATTGGTTTTAGTGTGGTGATCATGTCTGTCCCAGAAGAACTGTATTGTATGGCTGAGAATAATAAAGAGCAGCTAAATAGTTTGGGGACTGGAACAATACCTGTGGTAGTCACACAGATAGGAAAAATGATCCTAAACATATGAATTGTTCTTAGACATCATGACAGCCTGTAATGGCCTTGCAAGGTTTACATTGCAGCTTACAGGTTAATTAGAGAACATCAGCTAGGCTACTGAACCCTTCACCCTGTGAAAAATTTTTTGCACACTATTAATTCAGAATGTTAAATTGTTAAAACTCTATATTTACAAGCTGTGGGGAAATGGGTGGTATTTTACTGTGGCTGCTTTACTTCTATAGTTTGTTGTTTTTAGAAGGGTTAGATGAACTTTTAAAAGTTCCAATTGTGTCACACCACCCTAGGGCAGGGAGTGCACATGCATCTTGAAACCTTTGTAGCAGAGAGAACATAATGGTGAGCTCTTCTTTGACTTAATCTACCATTAGCTTATATTAAAATATGTCTTGGTGATGAAAATATTACAAGCCAGGTGAATCTCTGTGGATAGATTACTTCATGAATGGTGTGTCACTACTGAAAAGGATGTCTCCCTAGTAGGGCACCCACTTTGCCTCATGCTACGGGAACAATCAGAGTGATGCTTCAGGCTCTGAATAAGATTTTAGGTTTAGATAGGTACAAAAGATATGGGAAAAGAACATCATTCATATAACCTGATCCCTCCCAAGCCAGACAATATTCAAAAGATTAATACCTTTACTCTAAATTTGCCTTACAAACATTCTGTAAGCTGGTAGAGTTCACAAAACAAACACATATATAATGTGGGTGATAAAGGAAACTCAAACCACTCCCAGTTACCCTAAGGGTCCAGGATGCAGGATAGGGAACAAGTTGTGGCTGTCTTTCTGCTTACAAGTTTTCCTTGGAGGCTGGATTGTGACCTTTCTATTTGTTGCAGTCCTTTATTTGGATAATAATAATAATCTAATCCAAATTAATTTATTCATATGTAAGTTTGAAATGCCCCTTTTCTTTCCCAATAATTGTAAATATTTTTCAGTTGCTGAACTCAAGTACAGTATATCCCTGTTCTGAATTTTCCAAAGCAGATGTGCTTTCAATGTTTACAAAATTTAATCAAGTACCTCAGGCTCATGGTAGTGAAAGAACATTATTTTGCCTGGAATTATAGGTTTTGAGGATTTTTCATTGCAACCTTCCCCCTCTCCACCAGAAACCCAGGTTGTTTTTTTCAGATTCCATTTGGTAGCATGCACTTTCAAAGATTCAAAGGCTGATTTAAAAAAACAACAACAACCTAAATAAATTTCCAGAAGAAAGAAACATGTAAAAGAGGAATGTGGCATCATAAATCCTCTTTCATCAAACACTCTTGTCATGTTACAATGGTAACTCTCCCCTTTCATCAAAAACTTCTGTCACATTACAATGGTAGCACTCCCTCTCTCTCTCAGAGTGTGGATTCACTCACTGAATAACCCAGGAAAGCTGTGCATCCTGCCCTTGAGGCATAAAACAACTTTGATGCACAAGGGGAAACACAGAAAGCATGAAGGGCAGAATGGCAAGTTTTCTTTCATTAAGAAATTGGCATGCATATACTGTCACTCTCGGGTGGGTTTGCATTGAATCTTGTTCTCAAATGGATAAAAATGTGCAAGCCCTTCTGAATCAAAGCAGAATCAAAGAAAACAGCATCTGAGGCTATGCAGCAGAGGAGACAGCTCGTCAGCAGCCTGCTGTATGACTCAGACAGATTCGAGAACTGCTGGCCTAGCTTCCTGTTTAACTTGTCAATATAAGTTTGATGCTAACGGCAATCCATTTCTTTTCTTTTCAAGTCAGCCCCTACCATTACTGGCCAGATTTGTGAACCTCAGTGACATGATTAGAACTTTCCTTCACAAGTAGCCGCATTGATTTAATTGTCAGGGGAACAAAAGAAGCTGACTGGCTTTAAAACAAGATTCTTGATAGATTTATGAGAGGAGCTCTATGTTGAGCACCTCACCTGTGGATTTCTATCATTTGCAAACATCTGGAACACATCTCTCCCACTGCACACACACAGGTTTACATATGCTGGGTCTTGCTCTTTGACAACACCATGTGATTAAGGCTGGCAGTAGAAAAGCAAAAAAGGGTGATCATTAAAATAACCATCACAAAGATTAATGCTTTGCCTCTTTAGTGGAAATATTCATAGCAAAGGTTGGAAGCATGTGGATTAAAATGGTGATATTCTAGATGATGATGATGATGATGATGATTTTTTTTAATTTTAATTATTTATTTGTATCCCACCTCTCCATATGGATCAAGGTGGCGAACAACTTACAAATAGCATGTATTTCGAAACATTTCTATACATGCCCCCAACAAACTGGGTACTCATTTTACCGACCTGCGAAAGGATGGAAGGCTGAGTCAACCTTGGAGCCGGGTAGGATCGAAATTACAACCTTCTGGCTTGCAATACTGGCATTTAACCACTGCGCCACCTTATCAAAACAAAACTAAAGGATGAGGAAAGCTAAACTTTAATGTCTTATAAAATGTTTATTAATGATTAATATATAATTGGTGACTGAAAGACAGCCTCTTCCTGATGCACCAGATGTGAAGTGAAGGAACCCTTTGGGGATGGTTTGGAAGATGCTTTCCTTTTGTGTAAGAATACCAATTGAGCACTACCCTCTTAATGTATTACAGATTAATTTACTTGAAATAAATTACTTTACATGAAAGATTTCATGAAATATAAAAATTAATAGACACCTTTCTTGGGGCCCATTCACACTACAGAATTGTAGTGGAATTATTCCAGTTTAACTGCCCTCATTCCATCCTAAGGAATGCTGGAATTGGCAATTTAGGGAGGGGCATTTAGAAACCTCAGCCAAGGAAACTCAGTGCCTCACCAAACTACAAACTGCAGGATTCAATGGAATGGAACCATAGCAGTTCAAGTGAAGGGACTTGTGGTTTAAGACAAGCCCTAGGAAACTATCAAATATACAGCCTACTTGTGTGTAGTGCTTACGAGGGACAGGAGCATGAAACACATTTAAGGCCTGTCTCTGAACATCTTTATGTGCCCAGTAGTATTCCAGCTCTCTGTGCACTGTGCATGAAGGTTTGAACAGGGTTCTATGTGCTTTTTTTTCATTTGAATTGACATGGTTGCAGAGCTCCCATGTTCAAGCAGCACCCCTGAGCTCTGTGATCAAACTGAGCTTCACATCCCCATCCCTCCTTTAGCTCTTCATGTAAATAAGAGAACACCTGGATTGAGTTATAATGTGCTATCCATATCTTGAATCTTTATTATGTTATCTTTTAAAACTTTGAAGATTCCAAATACATGAGATGCTTTGCCTCTTCGAAAGTGCTTTAGGAGAAACATTCAGGAAAGCTGGTCAGTTTGTTGTGATGTGCCTTCAAGTCAAACCTTGATCCAACATCCAAACTACTGCATCGTGCTATCTCTTCACAGTACCTTTCTATATAACCAAGAGGATATGCTCATAAGGGTTTGGGGGGGGGAAGCAAAACACTGCTATGGCTACAGAATTTATTAACAAACTAGCGTATATACCCGGTGTTGCCCAGGATTTTATTTTCTCATAGGTAGTAGTTGTTCGAAAGATTTGAGATCCTGTATCTCTAATTCCCCAAACTGTCTTGTCCAGTACCTGTAACTCTTCCCCATATTCCCCAATCCAATCTGTATTCAAAGTTATTAACATGCAAAGGTTGGGTTCCTGAGGGAATATACTGCCCTTCTCCTTGCTGCTAGGCCTCATCTCCATAGCAACTGGCCAGGCCCAAGAGCTCTCTGCCTGAGAATTCTAAAGGCCCCTCCCTAAAGTGCAAATCCCAGGATTTCATAGAATCTCCTTAGGCAGCCAATCATATGAGGTCTTCACCTGACACAGACAAACACACAAACTTTGACTTTTACATATTAGATTTGGACATATTGTATTTATCACCAGTTTGTTCACAGATACAAATGTTACCTAAAAGCCTTCTCCCTCCTGTCCTTAGCAGGCTGTACCTGCTAGACAGGAAATAAACAAGTATTCATGTTGCATCACTTCTTATCCTGTAGTCAAAAGATTCATTTACAGAAACCTTTTTTGTTATTCAAACCTTGTTTTTTGTGCAGAAAAGAGCATGCACAAGGACCCCAGTGAACTTCATGGATGGTGTAAACACTTTGTGTTTGGCTACAGGGACATAACCAGATGGTTCTGTGACTTCCCCTTTCCATTCTCCTCCAGGCATGAATGGCCATGGATAGGGGGTTTCAGTAGCTCTACAGCAGGTACTGGGTGGTAAATGGATCGACATAGCATAGTTCATGCAGAACTACTACACCACAATAAGTCATAGCAGGACTGCAGTTGAAACCAGTGACCAAGATCCTATGCACTTTTGACATAGCATGAATATACACAGCATAGCTGTAGTATCCCACAGTTGCACAACCAATTGTGTAATGGGTGCCAAGGCCGTGAGCTCACCAATTATGCAGCAGATGGCCAACTCCTTACCCACCAAATGAAAAATGAGAAGGACGGCAGTGTGTGCATGTGGGGAAGAACAGTGTACAACAAGAACAAGTGCATAGCCACTTGTAAAATAGTTTTTGTGCTATGCACTATACCAAACTGAGGAAACTATTCTTTACTTTAAAAAGAAGAAAATTCCACTCCCCCTCCCGAGTTTACTTACAAAAAAAAGTCATTCTAGTATTCTAAAACAATATGCATAATATATCTTGTGAACCAAGGTGTGAGTCACTGCAAAAAACTGGTTGCAGTTCATAACATAACATGGAGTACATTTTGGGCACAACACTGGAATGAATAAAGGAGAGATCAGGTATAAGGCTTTGATCCTTTTATTAATAACAAGTTTAAGATGACATCACAAACATGGAAGCATTTTAATAGGACCTACATATGTGCTCTATTTGTAAGGAGGGGACCCAAAACAATAGAACTGTTGCTGAAAGTTTCACTTTGGTTCCAACACAAGATCTCTTGTCCAGATAAGTGTAACATGTATTTTTACATCTGCAATCCATTATGTCAGATAAAGACCTTTCAAAAACATACATTTTAAGTAATACCACAGCTAATGATGACATCTTATGGTAAGTCAGATGCTCTTTGATGCTATAGTTCTCTGAAGTTGAAAATACGTAAAGGAAATGGTTCACAGTGTCTTCATACTGAAATGATTCCTAAACACAAATGTGAAATGACAGTGAAAGCTCCTGCTTTTAATAGGAATGGAATATTTACCTTGCAAGGTAGCTTAATATTTGTTGGAGTGTTCGTAGGAAAAGGTGTATATGGGTCAAAACATGAACTTGCTCTTGCTGAAAGCTCAACAAAATAAGAGGTTTGAGCTCAACTAGGTCAGTTTGGAAAACATCATATATTGAGCTGGGAAGATATGGTTGTCAGTGTCCTGGGAGTAAGCCAACGCTCTGTGAGCCAGCATATAAGCTCCGTTATATGAACATTAATAGGAACAGAGAAACGTTAAAAAGGAGAACATCTCTTTGGCTTCTTTCCAGCCTTAAGCACAAATACCCAAAGCAGAAGTCAATTCAACCTGAACTACTGAATCTGACAGCCTGGGGTCAAAATTAGCCCTGGTGGTTAGGGTTTTCATCCTCAATCAGACATTGAAATGCAGGCCTCTCAAAAAATGTTATCACATCTCAGTGAACTTAGCTAAAAGCAAAGGTTTGTTTGGACTTGGGATTTGCCAGTTAAAAGGAGAAGCTGAGTGTTGTGTCATAGCAATAAATGAGCTAATTTGGTTGGATTCAGACTTAGTCATACTTAGAACAAGACTATGGAAATCAGTGACTAACTCAAGTCTGAATTTGTTCAATGAGCCTGCTGTAAACATGAATACATATAGGTCCATATGACAACTGGACAGAGAAGAAAACTAACAGGATGAAAATCAACTAGTTTGAAATGTGGTGCTGGACAAGAGTTCTGTTGAACTGCTAAAAAATAAATAAATGGGTACGAGAGTACATCAAACTGGGACCTTCCCTAGAAGCCAAGATGATTAAACTGAGACTGCCATGCAAAAGGGCCACTTGAGTGTCTTGCAATTGTGAGGAGTGATCTGCATGATGCACTCACAATCGTGTGACGCTCCAGGGTAGGGCAGGCACCACTTGCATACTTTTCCATTTTTGGCTTTCGGTTGAAACTGGTGCACAATTGTGCATTCCTCCAGAGCCCCGCACACACTTGTCATGCATGCAGAGCCTCCAGAGCCACAGCTGTTGCACTTCCTGCTACAGCGCAGCCTGGGAAACTGCCAGGCTGCACTGCAGAAGGAAGGAAGAGGCAGGGCTCTCGCGCTACCTACTCTGTCTGTTCCTTGAGATGTCAGATCTGGCTACAGTGACACACATCTTGATTATATCTTGGTTAGACTACAGTAACACACTCCTGTTTGGGGCTGCCTTTGAAAACTGTTCAGAAACTTCAGTGCCAGGTTGCTGACTGAAACTAGTTACAAGAAGCATGTAACTCCCTTGTTAAAACAGCTTCTTTGGCTACCTGTTCATTTCTGGGCACAATTCAAAGTGCTGGTCATGACTTATAAAGCCCTATACAGCTTAGATTTGGACTGTTTGGAAGACCATATCTCCCTATACAAGCCTACTAGAGACCTGAAATCCACAGGGTAAGACTTTCTCTCAGTACTGCTACAGTCCAAGGTTTGCCCTGTGAGGGCATGAGAGGGAGTCTTTTCAGTGGCTGTAAAATGGGGAACTGGATAAAGTAGAGGAAAATTCTGAATTCTGTATAGGGCTAGTACAAGACATTATGCTGTTGGAGGTAAGGGTAAGACACCCTTCCCCATACTATGTACAGCATTATACTAGACTGGCAGCTGAATTTTCCTTTGACACTGTAAGTGATGGGGCTGTGTCCTCACTTCTTCTGAGGACAGCAGAATAGGCTAGAAGGTGCAAGGAAAGGTCATACAACACCTACAACTCTTCCCTGGGCAGAAGGGAATGACCCAGAGATGCTCAGGAGGAAAGGTCAGGGAGCTTCCAATGTTTTCCCCAGAATCTACTCACTGAGGTGGTTGCCTCACTTTCTTGATCATACTTGTTGCCTTGTGACGTTGGAGCTTTCCTAGAGATGTTCAGCGTTGAGGGCTGGTACAAAATCTGGCTCCAGAACTGAGGGTCTCATACATTTTTTATGGCTGGAAAGCGGCCACAGGAAAGTCTGAATGATGTGATATGCTCCCTATCAGATCAATGAGATCCATTCCATTTCAGATGAAAATAAAATGCTAACCATGGCTTCACGTGTGTAGCTTGATACTTTATGCACTAATCCCCTTCAGGAGGGTAGTTGCAGGAGAGGGTAAGATGAAGTTAGGGTTTGCATCACAATTTCTAATGTTCCAACTCTACTTCTACTTCCTCAACATCTTGATGTTATATGTTGATAGATGCATTGCTCATATGCATGGCCTCTCTCTCCCCCCCACCCACACAGAATGAGAGAGAGAGGTGGTGGAGAGAGAGACAGACTGAGAAATTATTTTAATAGACATTAAATGTTGTACAATATTCTTCTCAATGGTTTGTGTTTAAATTGTACAGGGACTATATTTGTAATTACTTAGCAGTTTAACTCATATACACCAACATAATAAAGATAATATAGCATTTTCTCTGCGGAAAGAACTCATCATTTTAAAACTGAGAAGTGGGGAGGAAAATCCCCCAGTCTCTCCAGTTGTTATAGTAATGATGTTCGTTTCCTCTTCACTGGAAGGGTAATTAATGAAGAACGTGGCTGAATGGCACATACCAGGCCGCTAAGGTAATACTTTATGTATACATTTCTGCTCTGTGTAAAGGACAATACGGAGCTTGTTTTCTTTTTTTCCTTTTTATGACAAGCATCCAAATCACTAGGCAACCCAAATATTGAGCACCAAACTGCAAGTACTTCACTGAAATTATAGATTTCAGCTGAATCAGACACAGTATGCTGTCCATTTGAGAAAGAATCAAACCTGCATTATATACTTCTAACATAAACATGGCAAATGGCCAGCTCAACAAAAACGGACAGCTTGAATTCACTCAGATTTTTTTTAAAAAATAGTCCATTTTTAAATCACACTAACCCTTCTTTCTTTCCAACAAATTATTTAATCAGAGGGTTATTTGCATTGCTCTTTATGAGGGTATTGCTAAAATAAGATGAAAATAATGAACTCTGGGTAACAATAGCTAGTTGTTTCACATAGTATTAAGACTCCTTCAGTTCTATGGAGAAGTCTGCAGAAGAGTTTTTGATACTGAAATTGCTCATACGTGCTTGTCATTCCTTTAATGGAATACAGGTGTAAATTTCTTTGTTTGAATTTTTGCTAGGGTAGGCTGGCCATCGTAATGCATTTCAGAAGACTATGGCCTTTTCCAGGTATTTAAAACATGTGTTTACACTAGGGATGTAATTCTTTACTAATTTTCTTCTCAAAGGAAACAATTAGTAATTTTAGCAATTTTCCTCTCCCTTAAGAAAGACTTCAAAAACCATGCAGTTTTCAGTTAGTTTGCAGTTCAGGATTTATTCCGTGCAGAATTTTCATGTGTCTGATTTTCCTAGAAAGGTGCATTTTCTGAGCAGAAACAGCATTTTTTACACAGAAAACAATGATATCATCAAGCATAGAACATGCTGTTCTCTATGCAAATCAACCATGTGAGAATTCCATCCTGAATAAGTTCCCAGTTAAGTCCCCCATTATAGTATTTTCTGTACAAGAAAAAGTTTTTTTTTTCTGCACAAGAACTTTTTCAGCATACAAATATTATTTGCTGTGTAGGAAACACTGATTCCTGTGTAGAAAATGCTGTTTTCTGTGGAAAACAACCATGTGCAATATTCGTACAGAATGAGTCCCAAACTGTAAAGATTGTCATCAGTCCAAGATTCTTCTCATCAGGATTTCTAAGCACTGAGAAAAAATGATATACTTGTTTGTTTGACCATATTTCAAGCATTTTTGGAATATTCTCTTTATCCATAGTGTCTCCAGCTGACTCTCTTTTACACATTGACCATTTATGCACTAGACACCATTAGCATGTAGTACTGCTACAGTCTAAGCATTGCCACTGACACAACGGTAGCAGGTTAGGAACGCTGGTTTCTGCACCCTTCCGCCTTCACAGATGAGTAGGAGTATTGCTCGACCAGTGTTCTTTCTGTACTGCAACGTCCTTGGCCACTCCCATTCCCTGCCTTCACGTCACTCCACTGCTCCAATTGGTCTTTTTTGTTTGTTTGTTTTTCTTAGGAAGCCATACTAGCACAACACTGTTGTAACCTCACTACAAGCCAGTACACTATTGCATTTTCACACTATATTGCTTAAAAATGTATTTAAAAAAATAAAAAAGTTTTAACACAAATGAGAACTTTGAAATAAATGAAGAGGTGATAGATTTCCAAGTTACCACACCGTGGGAGTTGGGGAGGGAGGGGTAAGCTGGGCACACCCACACCCCACCCACTACTGGATCCATGACAGCAGGAAGTACTTTCAAGTGCTATTGCAGTACTGCACAGAGCCGGCTGATGGGACTGAAGCGCTAACAGAGGCGCTTAACAGATTTTTTTCCAGAAATAGTATAAGGTGCTTCAGCAATGCTTGGGATAGGATAGCAGCTGGATAGTGGTATCATTGTGAAATAGCATGGTTCCTGGACCAGTAACAATCTGCTGTTACAGCGTTATAGTGACATAGGCCATTTCCGCACTAGCCTGTTATAGTACAATGATTCCACTTTCAACATCCTCGGGAATCTTGGGATTTGCTGTTTCAGGAGGGGCCAAGTGGCCCCTCCCGAAACTGCAAACCCCAGGATTCCAGAGGATGTTGAAAGTGGAATCATTGCGCTATAACAGGCTAGTGCAGAAATGGCCATAGTGTGGAAATGGCTATAGATATTCTGAAGCTGTCTGAGTTCACAGGATCTGGAAATCTGATTTTTCAAGTTCTAGCTTATGTGGAGAACCTTCATACACTTTGAAGTTGCTCCTTTTAATGCCAGTCAGTCTCTGTGCATTCACAGAAATGAACATGATGGTAGTGGTGATAAGGCTAGCATGTAAAAACATATTTTAAATAACTGAAGAGAGCTAAAGTATAGCATACTTATGTAGAAATGGGCAAGTTTCAATAGGAGGCCTATTGATACACAGACACATAACTAGAATCCCCTTCACCCAATTTCTACTATTAAACTTGTTGTCGTACAAGAAAAATAAATAAATAAAAATAAATTTAAAAAATAGCAATTTTGCTTTAAAACAAGCTGCACAAAGACAATTTAAGCAGAACTGTCTTGGTTCCAAGTGGTTAGTGTCTGTTCCAGTGGCAGCAATTCTAAGATAGCCTGGGAAAGCACACCCAGTACGTAGAAGAAGTTAAGCAGTTTCCAGAAAACAAGTGGACACACAAAGAAGGCAGCAAAGAAATATATACGGATGAAGCACAACTAACTTTCTCTAGATCAGAGGTTTGATGTATAGTTGTGCCTTTAGCTACTAAGGTTGTTTCTGACCAGTTGTCCTGCTGTGTTCTGTTTAATCATTTTAAGAGTAAATCATCTCAATACTTTGCACATTTCACGTACTTAACTGTTTTCTTCTTCATAAAATTGTGGCCTTGAAGTGCCCCCCAACTATGTCTGTCTGTCTGTCTGTCTGTCTGTCTGTCTGTCTCTCTCTCTCTCTCTCTCCCCCCTCTCTCTTTCTCAAACAGTGGTGATTTTTTCCAGGAACATCCTGCCCCAACTCAGATATCAATAGGAGAAGTAGGATTTGAAGTGGAATCACAAAATCACCTGGTTTTGCCACTGAATGTTTATAAAGCACATTGGTATATAAAAGGGGGGCTGGAGAAGAAAAACTTTGAATATTAAAATAAGGAGCAAATTATGGATGTCGAAAAGAAAATCTTACTCTTGGTGCTATTTAGGGCAGGTCTGACCATCTAAGCATAGTGAGACAGCTTGCTAAGGATTTGCAAGACCTTTTTTCTGATGTGAGATTAAAATAACAAGTATTCTCCGTGTCCCAAACACATTTCTTTTATTTTTGCTTTCTGCACAAAACCAGTACTATTTTCCATTGTGAAAGAAGCACAAAAAGACAGAGTGGTTGATCACAAAGACACAAGAAATCCATTCAGTGCTACTGCTTTTACTAATCCATGCAGCAAGGCAAAAGTTAACACATTTTCTCATGTTTTACAAAAATGAAGAAAACATTCTCAACAATGTGCAGAATGTCTCCAGGAATAAAGCTTTCCAATCTCACCTTTCATAGGCCCTTTCCGCAACTCACCTATTTTCGGTGCTGGGGTGCGGTGCTCACACGAGCAGCCTCTGGAAAGAGGCACTCACTTCCCTGTTTCTTCGGCTCTGCACAAGCTTCCTGCTCATGTGAGAGCCCTGCCTCTTCCTTTCGCAGTGCAGCCTGGGACCTTCCCAGGCTGCACTGAGACAGGAAGCATGACCAGCCCAGCTCCCGAGGCTCCGCATGCAAGGTAAGTGCACATGGGGCCCCGGAGCAATGTGCAACCACACAGTGTTTTCGGCTTTAAGCCAAAAATGAAAAAATGCATGAGCGGTCCCTGCCAGGCCCTGGAGTGTCGTGCAAATGAGAGTGCATCATGTGGACCGTTCCTCATATGTGTGCAATGCTCAAGGGGCCCTTTTGCATCGAAAATACTGTGTGAAAAGGGTCATAGAAAGGACTGATTGATTGACTGACTAGTTTCCACTGTATCATTTAAGTCAGAATTTACATCCCTAGAGCAGGGAAATGGTCTGGAATTGTCAGATAATGACAATTAGCATGAAGATTCCCACCAGTTCAACAAAGAGTAGTCTTTGGAATAAATACACACATGTCTATATACATACAAATACATACAAATCCCACCCACCCCCCAAAAATGTTTTAAGCTGTGATAGTGGAAAACAATGTGTCAATAATACCTGGTTATTGACAACGTGTCAATAACACCTGGATACACTACATGGATAGAGATGGAGAAATTTAGGGCTTCCAGATGTTACTGAATTGCAACTTTCATTCTTCTACAACATCCTGGCCCTAACTGATGGGGGTAAATCCAAGCACATCTGGAGGCACACATGTTCCTCAGCTTTGCCATACGATTTTAAACATCCCTCTGAGCATTCTATGGATACATAATGGGGCCTATACAAAAAGAAAACCTTTACTATTAAGTTGTCTATTTTGTATTTAAAATTTTCTGGAAAATATTTGTTTAACCTGGGTGTTTATCAGAATTTCTTACACCAATGAGATTATCTACTCAGAAAATCAATATCTTCAAAGCCATTGCAGTGTGCCTCTAAAGTATATAATCATAAAAACATTTGTCTGGGGTTTAGCCAAGAATATCTCTAAGTGTCTCTAAGGCCCTTTTCGCATGGGCCTTTGCTTGCGCGACAGCCCCGTGAGCCTCGCGGGAGTGGGAGCGTCACTCCGCACGATGCACTCCCACTTCCGCCCGGCTCAAGGGGCTGAAGCGGCACGAGCACGGGTTTTTTGATTTTCGCGTCCAAGCGAAAATCACCCCGCGCTCGCGCAACGCTCCCGGCGCCCACCCGCACTTACCTTTCATGCAGAGCGTCCGGGAGCCGGCCAGGTCGCGCTTCCTTCCCTCTGCCCCTGCGGAAGGAAGGAGCAGGGTGGGGAGCTAGCGCGACGGATGCGACGCCCGCTTCACACGTGCACGCGCGCGCGGGGGGGTTGCGACACCGCCCGCTTCGTGCGCGCGGGGGAGAGGAATCCAACACGCACGGGGGGAGGAATCCGGCACACGGGGGGGGGAGGAATCCGGCGTGACGCCGCCCACTTCGTGCGCATGCGCGGGGGAATCCGGTGCGAGGTCTCCCGCTTCGCACGTGGGGGAGGGCGGCTTGCACGGCAAGCCTCCTTCGGTGCCACTTCCCCGCTCGTTCCTTCGCCTGCGGAAGGAAGGAGGGGAGAAGCGGCAGCCTCCCGGAGGAGCCTTCTTGCGCTTGCCGGCCTCCCCCGCTTGCGCTAGAAGCCTCAGTGCGAAAAGGGCCTAAGTGTCAATGCCTGATTTTTTGAGATTTTTTGAGATCTGCTTCATAAACATAATGCTTGCCTTTTTTAAAAAAAAAAATAATAATTTGCAAGAGGCAGTCATGGAAATATGCTTATCTAGGTACTGTTTTCTTATGTATCTACAGAGCCTTGTGTTAAGTATCCACAGAGGCACATATTAAATGTTAAGGAAAATCTGAACACATGCATTACTCAACTTTTTTTCTCTCCGGTGATTGAGGACCTTTGGAAAACTGGCATTGCCAATTCCAACTGCACTTGTTGTGAAGTAAGTCATGCTCATTTCAGTGACTTTGCGATCAGATAGGCATGATTTTCCTTTTGAACTCTTTGGGCTGGCTCCAGAGTACACTTTAGTCCTGAAACTAGTCAGTGATGAAACTAACCCAATGGAGCTATATATAAGGTGACTGATAGGCCATTTCTGCATTACACTGTTATAGTGCTATTATGTCACTTTCACTATCCTATGGAATTCTGGGGTTTGCAGTTTAGGGAGGGGCATTTAGAATTCTCAGCCAGAGAGCTTTTTGGCATCAGTAAACTACAAACCCCAGAATTCTACAGGATGTTGAAAGTTGAATAACAGCACTATAACAGTGTAGTGCAGAAATGGTCTTAGTCTGGATTAAATCCAGAAATAATTTACAGAATTCATTGCTATAGTTTTTGGTAATAACCACAGCCTGGCATCACTTTAAAGCATTTCCAGATATATTAGGCATCATTTCCCAGAAGTCGCACCTAGTATGGCCAATGGCAGAGTAATGGGAGCTATAGTTCAAAATATCTTGAACATGATAGGCTTGAGGCATCAACTTTAATGGAAGAGAAAGGGAAAAAAGGTTGATGAAGATAATGAGAATGATTTTAATTAACATCCCACCTTTCCTCTAATAATGGGACTTGAGGGAGGTTACAACATATTTAAAAACAATACAGATCAAATACTGTACAGAAGTTTCAACAAAAGTATAAATATAAAAGTTGTTTAAAAATAATTAAACAATTTAGAAAGTTAAAAACATTAAAGTTTATTAAAAGACTATTTAAATATATAAAAAAAGCATGGCATGAAATTAAATGAAATTAATCCCAGTCTGTTTCTAAAAGTCTAAAAGTTTTAACATGTCAGTGGAGGGAGAACAAGGAAGGAGCCATTTTGCCCTCCCAAAGGAGGGAGTTCCAAAGTCTGGGAGCAGCCAGATTCATTCCCACCAAATGAACCTGAGAAGATGGATAGAAAGAACACCATCCCTAGAAGATCTTAGAGCTCTAATGAACTCATAAAGGGAGATACAGCCCTTCAAACAGCTTGGACCCAACCTGTACAGGGCTTTGTAGATCATCACTAGACTTGAATTCTTTGTGGAAATGGACTGGCAATAATGGACTTAACATGCTTTCTATAGCTGGCCTCATGTGGCATACATTACAGTAATCCAAATGAGATATAACCAAAACATGTGTTACCATGACCAGATCTGACTTCTCCAGGAATAGGTACAGTTGGTGCACTAGTTTTAACTATACAAATGTACTCCTGGACACTACCAAAACTTGGGCTCACCGTTTTATGAAAACTGCTAAAATTTCTTATTGGTTTCTTATGGAAGAAAATTAGTGAGGAATTACATCTCAATATTTCTCTCATGTTGCTATCCAGTAGTGAGAAGGAGTGTTTTCGGTAGTAGACCTTGCATGATGGGATGTATGCACATGAGCAGAAGTGATTCACAACTTCTCAGCCACTCAGACTGGCTGAGACTAAACTAAAACTAAAAGTTTTTGTTTTCCTTCTTGAAAGCCTGGCAGAATTTCAAGCCAATCTAAAGAAAGCTGCAGAATCTTCTCATTTCTCCTTTAATAAATGCCCAAGTATGTAAGTTTTATAAGCTATATTGTTTTGTTGAAATATGGTCAACTTTTATTTATATGCTTCTCACTTCTTTAAATAATACATTGTTGGGCATATACTAAAGTTCTCAAGGCAGTCCATATAAGACACCACCACTAATAATACAAGCCTAGGCATATTTACTCAGTTATAAGTTTTTATTTCTTCAGTGGGATTAACTCCTTGGAAAGTATGCATAAGGTTGAAATCTAAAAACAGCAATAATCACAAAAAGTTAACAGAACAGCAATGGAATTTATATACCAGTGCAATTCACAAATCTGTTTGAAAACTGAGAACTGTTTGCTTAAAGCATTTTCAAAATTGGAAATGTCACTGCTGAGTTTTGTGTTCTCAGCAACAAACAGATAAAAATTCAGCCAATCAATTACATAATATAAATTGTTTGCTCAGTCCCAGCTCTCCTGTCTAACTTGTTCTGACTGTAGAAATTCAACTCTCTGTATTTATTAACTAAAAATGTTTGACCTCAAAACAGTATATAACCTGAAAGGTCACTTATTGTTCATTTAAACCAAATAATTAAAATTTCTTGTCCTGTGGGTTTATTGGTCATAGTACATTTGTTTGCAAAGTGTATTGAAAAATTCTAATCAGCATTCTTAATCTTTTTTTTTGAAATGTACTATATCTAGCTGCTATAACCAGTAATGGAGCACTTTACTTAAAGCAATATTCATGCTTATTTGATATAACTAAATTGCCTGACATTTGCCTGAAGTAATGACATAATTAACCTTGTCCCCTAAACAGGACACTCATCATATCAACTGTAGCTTTGATTTTCCAACCAATTATAGTTATTGTTTGGCTGGATAGATATTAGACAGCCTAGTCTTCTTGGCAGCATTGAAAATACCAGCCCATATTATCAAAATGCTATAGTGAGCCAAACAGAGAGAACTGATGCTGTCTAATGATAATCTATTCAGCTCAATGAAGCTGTGATAGTCCCCAAATTGCAGGAGCTTCTTCTGTGAGGTTAGGGAATTGAGGCAACCCCTTTAGAAAAGACAAATCCTTTGAACTCAGGAACAACTAGCAAGTGGGCTCCTTTGTTCAAAGTTATTCATGATTAAACCTATGGTAACTCCTATGGCCAAAGGGGAAGCCTCCACCAACAGTGTGCCATCAGATAATGATATTTCACCTATTGCAGTTCCTCGGGTCTAGAAATTGGCCTAAGGCTGCAGAGCAAAAGGTCAGCAGTGTCTATATTCCATGAAAAATCAAATATATCAAGGAAGGAAGCAAATCTGACCATTCAAATTTACACCAAGAAGAAAAAAAAAAGGAAAGGAAAAACTATAGCTTACCTAAATCATTCTCATAACTGAATTTCTATACAGTAGCCCCTCCATATCCACGAGGGTTTGAGGCACAGAACTCTTGTGAAAGTGGAAAAACTGCAAATAACACCCCCATACACAATTACCCTCCCATTCCCCTCTGGAACTTCCCCCTCCCACTCCTTTGCCTCTGGCCCCAGCATTGGTAAGGGGAGAAAAAAGACAACCTAAAAAGGCTTACTGTTACTTTTGCTTCGGACACAGAAAAGGAAAGTTCTAGAGTTCTTATTACTTCTGCCAGCCATCTTGAGAAAGGAGCACCTACACAGCAGAATGTGCAACCACATGGCAGAGAGGACACATCTCCCGCAGTGGTGGTGGGGCTTTGCTCATTCGAAAAGAAAAAGCATCCATTTTAAACACAAGCCTCACAAGCCTGGGGTGAGAAATGCAAGGGATGGGAGGAGAAAAATGAATAATAAATTTGCCAAAATCAAACCTGTAAATGTGGAGGGAGGACTGTAATTTGGTTTGTTTTTCATAATTTATTCTGCAATATTTACTATTTTCTGAGATTTCATTGGATTTCAGTTTTGTAAGTGATCAATACTCCATGTGCCTGTTCAGGTCAGGTTTTCAAATGATAAATTAGACATGATTCTAATCAGAAAGGATTTCCTTTCTGTCCCATGTAATACATGTAATATGACATTGTATACACTAATTGGGATGCCAGTAAATTTGCCAAAGGATTTATTGAAACTGAATTTTCTCTCTTTTTAAATTTATGAAGACATTTCCATGTATGCCTGTAGAAAACATGGCATCACTTTGGAAATGGATGGAAAAGAAGGAAAGAGATACAGATAAAAAGAGAAGTGTGAAGAAGCACACATTTATAGACACAAATGGCCACAACTACATTTATGTAAACAAATGCTTTATATTAGTGCAGCTTGGACAAAATGCATTTTATTTTCAATATTCCATACCTAAAATCTACTAGAATTTAAAAAAAAAAAAAAACCCAGAAAGTCTGTTTTGTGGACAAATAGGGTAGTT
Source organism: Ctenosaura bakeri (assembly GCA_948474755.1). NCBI lineage: Eukaryota > Metazoa > Chordata > Lepidosauria > Squamata > Iguanidae > Ctenosaura > Ctenosaura bakeri. Next base: position 8,373 of record CAOLHI010003951.1, on the reverse strand, counting down.
CATGTTTGATCACAAGTGTGGTTTATGAGGATGCCAAGGCAAAAGAAAAAAAGCAGCTGAAGTTCCTAATCTCTTTCTACAGTCTCCTGATTCTGCTCTCAAATAGTTATGGGGCACAGAATGATATTACTCATAAGACTGTATAGGGAAGAAACCCACTAATTATACACATTTCTAGATGCTTTATTTATAGCATCTATGTTCAATCCACTGGTCAGTCGTAGAAACCCACTGGGCGACTTTGAGCACATCACTCACTCTCAGCACCAGAAAACTCCATGACAGGTTGAAGGCCTTAGAGTCACTATAAGTAGGAAATGACCTGAAAACATGCAACAACAACAACAACAGTGTATGATTTAGAGCATTTTTATCCTGCCCCTCAGCCAAAAAGGCTCCCACAGCTTCTTAAAAATTATTAACTGGACAATTCCTTGCCCTCAAGCTTACAATCTAAAAACATATGAAACACAAGAAGAAGCAGATTGCAATGGGAGAAGGGATTAAATTCAGCAAACACCAGCAGCTGTTCTCTTCCTCAAAGACCAGTACAACAGCAGTTGCTATGGTGGGAAGGCCTTTCCTCAGTCACTAGAACCAAGACTCAGTGGTGCTGTGACTGGCTTATGTTAATTGCTTCAGATGCCAGAACAATGGCATTTGGTCTTCAATGGTCTGTGATTAGACAATCCTATCCTATGATTTTCTTGGCAAGATATTTTTCAGAGAAAATGGTGGTGCCTTCTAGTAAGGCTGAGAACATGTGACCCATGGATTTCCATAGCTGACTGGAGAGTCAGACCCTGGTCTCCTGGAGTCCTAGTCTAGCTGGCTGGTTTTTAGTCTGTCTGTCTATCTATCTATCTATCTATCCATCCATCCATATCTCTCTCTCTCTCTCTCTCTCTCTCTCTGTAGTGTGTATATTTTTTTAAGAAAAAGACTTTTAGAAGATACTATTAAAGTCAATACAAAACCATTTTAAAATACTTACAAGTAAATAATTACAAACACAGCAATAGACAATATACAAATAGTGTGAAGAAACAATTGTTGGCAGCTGGGAAAGGCCTATGTAAATAAGCACATTTTTAAAGAGGCGTTAAAAATTCAGCTCCATTTCTTCCTTTCAGATCATGCAAAGGACAGCATCTGCTATGTCAAAGGATGCCATCCTGCTCATTTCAGTACTGTTCCCCCTCCACATTCATGGGTTTGAGACTTGCGGATTTCATTATTCGCAGGTGGTTTGCCTTCCCCATTTCCCCCTCCCATTCTCTAATGCAGAAAGAAGATCTCCTCCCCTGCCCTTCCCCCACCAGCTATGGCACTGGCAGCTGGTGGAAGAGTGAAATGGGGGGGACATCTCCTCTGCCCAGCTTCCCTCCCAGGCAGCTGAGAGCTCCATTGTGCCAGAGGTGGGCGGCAGAGGGAAGTGGAAAGGACAATCTCATACTCCCCCCTCTGCTCCCCTATGCCACCCAAGGGATCCCACCAGGCGGGTGGCAGAGGAAGTGGGGAGGGTGATCTTGACCCCCCCCCTCTCCTCCCACATGCAATTGCCCGAGGGGTGGGTGGGAGAAGCATGTGAGGAGTGCAATCTCACTCTCCTCGCTCTTCTCCAGTCCACCACCATCATGAGCCCACCGAGGGCGAGTGGGGGAAGCATGCGGGGAGCGTGATCTTGCACTATCGCCCATTCTATGAATGTCTTGGGGCCTCTGCTTGCTGGCAGCAGCCAGCAGGGGTGTGCAGAGAGGGCGATCTCCCATCAGGCTCACCATCTGCTCACTTGCAGCTCCAGTGCAATCAGCCATGCAGCTGGGGAGAGGAGATGGTGAGAGGAGCAGAAAAGATATTTTCCTTCTGGTCGCCCTCTGCCCACCCACAGCTCTGGGAACAATCACCCCAGCAGCAGGGTGGGGGGAGGGAAAAGGGAGGAAATTTTTTTCTCCCCCTCCCATCTCCTGCCTGTTGTCAGTGATGACTGGCATGGCCACGTGTGCAGGGAAGGAGGGGTGATGAGGAGAAGTTATTCACCACAAGGGTTCTCTGCACATATCCCCCGTTACTGTGAAGGGCCTACTGTACATCTTATAAAACCAACTGCGAAGATCTCAGATATTGATTGGCATATAGAGGAGAAAGTGGTATGCTAGGTACCTTTATCTCAAGATGCTAGTAGCAGAAGATTGAATAGAGTTTGGTAGTTCATAGGAAGTCACTGAGTTTTTTAAAAAGTATAATTATAATATGGACATAGATTCGTGATTCCCTGAACATCCTATCTGTTACAATAGCTGCAGCTTCTGAACCAGGTGTAAAGGCACCACAGTACTAATTATCTGATTATGAAGTTACCAGTGCAATGTGATCACTCTACCAGCTAGAAGACAGATAGCTAGCAGTAGAAAGAGCCAAACAGTGGCTTAATAAAGCTTGGAAAAGTTAGTATTTAGAATATAGATTCCAACACCAGACATTGAGTATGACCAATGGTTATTCTGGATGGAAGACACTGAGAGATGAACAAAAAGATCATTTTTCATTTTCCACTGCAGATAAATAGAAGGCTTTAAGGGGTACTGCACTGTCATATGTGGGAATACTGCAATTTTCCAAATGCAATGCAATCGTGGAATACAATATTGTCTTTAATTCCAGTGGGAATTGTTTCCTTAAAATCTGCAGACTGTAACTACATACAGTTAATCTATTTATACACAGTATATTTTTAGGAATATACTATAATATAGGCATGTCTGTTCTAAATATTGCAGAAACAGCCAATATGTCCCTTCATGTTGAAGAAAGTTTCTTATTTTTAAATCTATTACAAACCAAGTAGAGAAGATGAGTGCTAAATAGAGAGCAAAAAACAATTTGCTATACACTCTTCTGCAGCCCATTATTATCTCATCTATATATAATAGGGCAGTAGGAGCTGATTTTACCCCTCGTACCAAATCTCAGAATTCACATATGTACTTGTCCTGGAGCCGTCATAAAACATTGCTCTCTTAAGTTTCCCAAGCAGCTCTTGAGGAGAATTGCCTTCTAGGTTTCCTTTCAAAAGGAAGGAAAAGGAGGAGGAGGAGGAGGAGGAGGAGGAGGAGGAGGAAACAAAAGCCCTTTCTGCACCCTACCTTTTCATGTAAACATCTGGTGGGGATCCCAGCATCAATTCTGTTGGGACGGGAGCATGACGGGAGATCTCTCCTCCATACTGACAAGCTCTTGGTGAAAGAAGCATGATGCCTATTCCTTCTACAAGAAGTATAGGAAGGAAGGAAGTACAGCTATTGCACTTCCAGGGATTCCACAAGACAGGTAAGTCCATGATGGTGGTGTGATTGTGGGTCATTGATGAGGAAAACTCATCAATGATTTAATCCATGATTGAACTGCTTGAGGACAGGAGCAAGATGGGAGCATGATGACATCATGCAGAACCATCATTCCAGTCTGTCCCCATAATGGGTTGAGAGGATGGTGCAGAAAGGGCCTCAGATATATAAAATTATATTTATCACAACCTGGATGTCTTTATCTGGCTGCAAGACCAATGGTGAAAAAGAGCAAGTATGGAAAATTTGATCTTGTGTATATTGACAATCTTGCAAATGATGATGACGACGACGACAACAACAACAACAACAACACATGGCTATAGGAATTATACTTGAGAACAGTAGCATCTGTTGGCTTCCATGTTTGGAAGAAGTTTGAATCCACACTGGATTTTACTCCAACTTTTCAGGGTGTTGAACCCTATAAAAAAAAACAGCATATTGGCCTGTAGGTCACCTACATGATTCTGGGCAGAACTGACAGCATCCAAGCATATAATTCTTCCTAAAATGGATGTTTTCCCATGGCTTATACAAACACAGCTCAATGTTATGCATATCTGCTCAAGAGTAAACCCCTGAGCAATGGGCTTTCTGCATGGCCAATTCCACCCACTAACTTTCCTGCTTATATAAATAGCAGTTACTTCTTGAAGAATATGTTGAGCATATTGAGCAAAGCAGATTTCCTTTTCTATCATGAGAAGGAAAAACTCATATTCCCCTCCTTGCCTCTGATATATTTTGACTTAGCTGTACTAGACATCCAGGTTATAACAGTTCACTTTTCATGTCAGGACAAGAACACACCCTTGCTCACTGAGATAATGATACTGGAGTTTTGCCTATTTTGTGAAGAAAGTATTGATACAGTATGTTTTCCCTCCCCTAAGGCTGTCTTCATAAAATATTTGTCTTCCTGTGTGTTCATGACAGCTACTTAGTGAAAACAATAAGTAACTGAACATAAAAGTAATCTTTCCCAACCAATTTCCTGTCTTTAGCTGAATTTGTACAAGGAAGATATCCACTAAAAAGTCTACATCTCAGGTTGTCATCAGAGATTGTAGCCTGTTTGGCACATGCAGAAAGCAAAGTGGCAGATTTCTGGATGGTTAAGTGGACTTCACAACATCAGCTTGAAATGTGAGATATCAGTTTTGAATGTTCCATCATGTGAAATCTCCCTCCAGGCCAAAAACAAACAAATGGTTGACTGGAATCCTACTTGTAGTGGTCAAAGTGTAATGCAAGCCAGACAGTGAGATATCCACCACCTATATATTGTAATGATATCTTCTTATTGCCTGACTGTAAAACTGCAGCTCAGCACTGCTCTGGCATCTCCAGCCTTCCACAATCACTATAATGTCATGGGAAACCTGCTTTTTCTCCAGAAATGCTGCCTTCCTTACAGGGAGGGGATTATTGGGGATGAAAGGCGTATTCAAAAATATCTTTAGAATGGTAGAAAAACATTTTTTTTCAAGTGTCAAGGAAACCTGGTGAGAATACTCTGAACTGATGAAAATCTTTTTAGTTGTGGAAATTAGTATGTGCAAAATTTGCACATTGAGGTTTTGCAGAGAAAGCCCCATTTTCTGCACAAGAAATTGCTCTTTCTGCACAGAAGTATATTATTTTCTTCATAGAAAAGCTATATCCTATGCAGAAAATGATGTAATTGGAGACTCATTCCATGCAAAAAAAATGCAAATTCTCTGCATTTTCTGCAGAGAAAAAGCTGTTTCCTGCATAGAAATGCTGTTTTCTGTGCAAAATAACCATGTGAAATTTTTAGATAGAATAAGTCTCAATTGTGAATCAGATTTGAAAACTGTAGTTTTTGAGGACTTTGTCACAGTGGAAAGAAAATTGCTAAGATTACTTGTTGCTTGCTTTGAGAAGAAAATTAGAATTGTATCACTAGCAGTTATAAAATGAGGTAGTCCTTGGCCCCAGGTTAATCTCGTACAGTAATCCTTCCACATTCTCTGTGGTTAGGGACACAGGACCCCTGTGAAAATGGAAAAACCATCAGTAACTCTGGGCCCTCTCAAACTATATTTAACACCAAAAAAAATTGTATGATCACCGTATTCAACCCACCATGGATTCCTTTGAGGCATCAGAGTTTCTTCACAAGGCAGAAGTGGGTGACTGGTGGGATTTACTGACACCTCCACTGTTATCCCACACCATTTTAAAGAGGGATTTACAAGCCTTGTTTGCAATTTTTCAGTCTCATGAGGCTTGTAGTCCCTGTTAAAAATGGCATAGGGAGGCAGCAGAAGTGACAGCAAATAACCCTTGAATAATCAAACCTGCAAAAGTGAAACCTGCAAATGTGGAGGGCTGACTAACTAACAAGCTTCCTCTCTGTGGAGCATCATAAATAATTCTCATAATTCAGCTCTTAATTTGCAGAGAGAGTCATAGATTGCATGCCAGACTCTGCCAGTTGCTGTATCTATCTAAATTAATTGTTGACCTATTGAATCCTATAGCAGTAATTTTCTCCAAGAGCCAAAGGAACTTTCTACACAGTCTTTTTTAAACCAAGTTTTTGAAGCCAATTGCCAAAAACACAAAAACAAACAAACAAACAAAAAACACCAAATCCAAATGAGAAAAATTACTGAAAAGCATACAAAAACTCTTGCAATTTTACCCAACAGGGAGAAAGGCCTGAAACTATTTGTGCCTGAACTGAAGAATGAAATAAGCAAAATTTTACATTGCCAGTCTAAACACAGTGAAGAACTGTATGCAGGGAAGGTGATAGCGATTTACCAATAATAGTAACTAGAGCCATTTCCACAGTAGACTGTTATAGCACTATTATTCCACTTTCAACATCCTATGGAGTCCCGGGGTTTGCAGTTTCATTAGGGTCCAGCTGGCCCCTTCTGAAACTTCAAACCCCAGGATTCCATAGGATGATAAAGTGGAATAATAGCGCTATAACAGTCTAGTGCAGAAATGGCCTAAGTGTGCGGTGTGGGATAATAGCCTCTACTAATAGAGTTTAAGCTCCTCTCATAACAATCACTGTCACTTTGGGGTACTGCTTTCTTGCTTGTCTAATTGTCAGCACAAGTTCATTTTAAGAATGTTTTTCAGATATTAAAAAAATCTCATATTCAAAATGCTTCCTAGACTTCAATATGTTCAAATTAGACATTACGAGAGCTGTATGAATGCCAGAAAAATACTATTTCTGCAGCTCCTTTTCGTTCTTAAATCATGAGTTTTGACATAACAAAGCTTTTCTAATTCCACAAAAGAGCAGGCAATGGAAAGAGGTGGGGAAAGTTAATACCAGTAAAATAAAGATAGTATGCACAACTGTAATTAAGACCATTGTGCAAACCATTGATTACGATTGTTGGACCCAGACTAGACTATAGGCTTCAGTTGGATCTGTCAGTTTTATGTGCATTTCATTTCATTATACACAAGGCATTGTCTAAATAGTTTGATGATTAACTTATATAGAAAAACTAATTAGGGTAACTCCTAAGACAAGGCTAGAAGACTTAGCTTTGTCTTCTTTGGGGAAGGTTTGAAAAAGTAGTATAATATGCCACATTGCAGCCATGGATCTCTTGTTGTGATGCATCCTTGAGATCAGTTCTACTATTCATGGCTCCTCTCTAGAGGTCTATATCTTTTGAGCTGCTCCAGCACAAATGTTAAGATCTTGATTTCTGTTTGAGCCTCCCGCAGATATTATTGCTCATGATAGTCGTGGCATACAACTAGTTGCATATGAGCTACCTAGTGTCTACTGCTCTCTGAAGAATGTTTTTTTGTTATTTTATCAGAAGGTTCATAAAGCCTTCCATGAATTTTTATGACTCAGAATCTGGTCTCATCACTCAACTCTAGAAAGTGTATTTTGAAACCTATAAATCAGATGTTTCTTCTCTTAGGCTAGATATGTATTCCAGTCCTCCTCCCCCAAATAGGTTAGTATAATATAATTTTTGACATTGGGTCTGCTTCCATTCTCCATTACAATATTACCGCTTGGACATTCCAATTTAAGTTAGAACTAAACATAAAACAGCAACCTGAAAATGTACCAAGTTCATAGTAGATGGAATAAAATCCTTAAGGTGAGACAATATCTTGTTTCATTTAAGTAGTGTGCGCATGGTTCCAGAGATTAATATCTCTTTTAGATTTTTAAAAGTAGCATAAAACAGCATGTGGCACTTTCCAGAATATGACATAAAGACTTCTTATCCTGCTTTTTGTGCCAGTATGTATACACACCAGGCAGTAAGTTTTATCTTTTGATATTGAGTTAGAAGGCATGGCTGTGCATATTGTATTTATACTATCCATAAATAAATGCAGATAAAAACACAAACTGACAAACTCTGGTGTTTTATAGACCATTTTATTAGGCTGTTGCCTCCACAGTCTCCAGAGTATTTGCTTCACTTTGACCATACGTTAAAAGCTTTTCACCGGCAAAGTCCTTCATATGGGTTGAATCTAGAGAGAAAGACTCTTCTTATTTCATATATGGGAGTTTTCCAGACAGACGAGAATATCAGCTGTACTTGTCAAACAACTTAATGAAATGACTTTGGAAAATGTACACTGTATATTTTTGAATGCATGATATTTTTACAAGGACTAATCAAGAGAGCTAAGGTAATAAACAATCCAGTTATGCTGAAGTTCATAGACGTAGGCCAGTGACAGCAGTAGAAATCCATGCAGCTGTTGATAAGACTCATTTGCCAGTGTTTAGATAAGTTTGACAATCTTGCCGATAGCATCTCTTAACACTTAAAGGTGTAGCTAGAGGTTAAGGATAGCCAGTTGCATGGTCTCAAAAGATCACAAGTCACACAGTTTTTATCATCTAATTTTTGTTTATTCTACAAAACTTGCCTAGGTTTCTTTTTACTGGGTTTTTTTTTTTTGGTTATTTTCAGTATTTGTTTGTTCAGATCTTTGTTCTACTATGAACTCACACAGTAGCCTTTGGAAAACACCAGCTCTC